>PVJX010002983.1:0-116669 GCA_004027295.1 Dolichotis patagonum | reverse complement strand
GACCCAATCCAAAAATGGGCATCTGAAATGAATACACAGTTCTCAGATGAAGAAATACGAATGGCAAATAAATACATGAAAAAATGTTCATCATTATTAGTCATGAGAGAAATGCAAATTAAAACCACACTGAGATTCCATCTCACTCCAGAAAGAATGGCCAAGATAGAAAACACTACCAACAACAAGTGTTGGAGAGTCTGTGGGGAAAAAGGAAGTCTTCTGCACTGTTGGTGGGAGTGTCGACTGGTGCAACCACTGTGGAGGTCAGTCTGGAGATTCCTCAAAAATCTGGGTCTAGAAGTCCCATTTGATCCAGCTATTCCGCTTCTAGGCATATTCCCAGAAGAACTGAAAACATCATACCACAGTGATATATGTGCACCCAAGTTTATAGCAGCACAATTTGTAATAGCCAGATCTTGGAAGCAACCTAAGTGCCCATCACCTGAGAAATGGATAAAAAAGTTGTGGCATTTTTATACAATGGAGTACTACTCAGCTATAAAGAATGATCACATCGAGATTTTTATAAATAAATGGACACGACTTGAGACCATTCTCTTAAGTAAAATAAACCAAACTCACAAGGGTAAATACCATATAGTCTCTCTAATATGAGATTTGATAAGAGTATATAAGATTTTATGGTAAGCATGAGGCTCCATCTCATATCTTCAAAGTCTTTCAAAGTTTTAAATCATCAGTTGGAATGGTGTTATCCTTTTTTGTTTGACTATATCATACATGATGATATGAACAGCTCTTTTGAACAAAACATTATGACAGCTATTGCTGATTTAATATTATCCTTGTTAGAAGTCCTACCATGCTTTTTTTGTTCTACTACCATTGGTTCTATCTACCACATTTTGTCTTATTGGAATTTGAATATGTGTGATAGTTCAAACAAATTTTTTTCTTTTTTATCAAAAATGAGATATTACAGTACCCATTGATCATTTTCTGTTATTCAGTTCAGAAAGCCCTGTAATTCTTTCACTCTATGCATGGCTTTATACTATTGTGTTATGTTTGATATTATTGTATTTGAAACTATGCTCAACTATAGCAGAGTAAGAGATATGGTGTTAGATACTATTGATGTCCACTTGACTTAATGTAAAGTACTGTGTTGCCTATGTTGTCCTGCTCTGATCTGCTCTGTACTGCCCCCTTTTGTTTTATTCTCTTTCAAAAAAAAATTTGGAAAAAGTATGGCTGCCTCTTTTGAAGATAAATAAGTGTTTATTATATGACCTGGAAATTCTATGCTAGATCCTATTGAAATGAACTGAAAATATATGTTCAAACAGATATTTGTACATTAATTTATATAGACAACTTTATGGTTAATAGCAAAATCTGGGCACAGATCAAGCTCCACAAGAGAAAAATAGATAAGCAAATTATAGCATACCCATAAAATAGAAAATACTTGATAATAAAAGAAACAAACTGCTAATATATGCAGTAACATAATCTGCAGAAATATTATATTGAATGAAAGAAACCAGATGTAAATAATCCATACTGTATGGTTCCATTTATGTTTAAGTTTAAAATAGGCAAAACTACTTTCAAGTTATTGTTGCCTGGTTCTGGAGCAAGATAAGGAGACTGCCTATAAAAAGATGTGGAGAAGGGCTGGGGATTTAGCTCAGTGGCGTAAGAGCCTGCCAGGCAAGTGTACAGTCATGAGTTCAATCCCCGGTACCACTGGGGGTGGGGAGGAAGATGTGGAGAAACTTTGGGAACAGCAAAAAGAAATCCTGTATTTTAATAATTCTGGTTGTTATTAGGATGTATATATTTGACAAAACCCATTGAACCCTATCCCTACAATGGCTATGTTTTATATCAAACCACAATATTGCTCACAGAAAATATTTAGTTTGGAATATTCCAATTCTTTTAATTGTACTTGGGTCAAGGAAAGAATGTGTACTGTCATCACTACATACTGTAACATTAGAGATCCTTTAGGTAGTCAGTCTACAAGAAAAAAATAAGCTTTAGAGCTCTAAAACAGAATCACAGTATTATATATAAACTTTATTTTTTTGAGTAGCAATACATAAAACAGTTGAGCACCAGTGTAACCTTAAAGTCAAAAGACAAAGAGTAATAGCACCCTAAATTAAAATCAAAAGCCAATTAAAATATAATCATAGTCCATAATAAAACCATTTATTGGAACCATTAACAAAATTACTATCACCTACATGGGAGTAACTCTAAGAAATATCAACTTAGGGAGAAATTTAAGAAAATGTTATCAAAATACTAACCAAAGTTAAAGGAAGCGATTTTTAGGAATCAGTAAGAAAATAGGACTTTAAAAAGTAATTTTGTATTTCTATGCCCTATCAAACAGCACAGATAAACTAGTTTTATCAAGACCTAAATATGAAAATGTAAAACTTTAAAACTGCAAGAAGAAAACACTGGCAGAAAAATATTGCCATAGTTAAATGCATTGAAAACACCTGTGTCAAAGGACTCTTGCACATGCTGTTCCTCCTGCCTGAAATATTCTGTTTCAGAATGCCTTTAATCCCTCGCTGTCTTTACTCTGTCAAGTCTGTGACAATGCTTCAATTTTAGTGGATACTGTTTGAATCAGTCCATATGAAATAATATCTCACTCTCAGCAGAAACCATATCCTTTTTTTTCTCCCAGCCTATTATCACCTAAATACTTACATTTTATTGGGAAAGATGCTTTGCTTTGTACACTTTGATATCCTTAAAGTACAAAACAATATATTGCTGAAATCCAAAGCAAAAACTGTAACATGAATGCTTGTTAAATTCAAGTTATAAACTTCATAGTTCCTTACTATCTTAGTAGTGGGTATATTGCTGTTCTTTATTTTCAGTGTTTATTGTTGCAATTAATAATAATAAAATATTCAAATTTGATATCAAATAATCAAAAAATAGTATGAAAGATTGCAAAAATGTTTCTCATCAGAAAATAGGTTAATGTTATTCAGTGCATTAAAGGATGATATTTTAAAAAGTATGATGTTTGGACCAAAATGTCATCATAAATTATATTATCTACTAGAAAACTTAAAATGAAAAAACAAAAGATACATTTTATTAAAATAGAAATGACAAAAGGTTGTTAAATTGGTAAAAAATCATTTGCAGTCAATAGCACTCATTATACAAATTGATATGTCACCTAATTCTGTTAAAGAACTATATATAGTTCTGTTGCTCTACTACAGTGATTTTGAAATCCTAAACAATGCAATAAAATACAAAAATAAATATTTATAGTGGATTTATGACTAATTCCATAGGAAATAAATTTTCTTAGACAAATCCAAGGAAATCAAGCTAAAAGATCATAAAATATTAGGAAACCATTTGATGACAGATTTACACAGAAATAGTTATTTAATATTCAAACAATGACTAATGAGAATTTTTAAATAAAGGAAAGAAATTCCATTTGTAGGGAACCAGCAACCTATAAGTATGTACATACGCACAGTCACACACCAATGCACACAAAAAAACACATAAAATATAAAATACTTGAAATAGTAGAAATGCCCAAGATTAAAGAATAGCGTTCAGTATGAATTGGTCATGATTATAGACTCAGTATCTCCCAGATGTTAAGTGCTTTATGAATATATGACAACAAATGAAAATAAAAACTTAACTATGTATAATTTAATTGGTCCTTCATTGGAAGATCTAATAATAAATGTTGTGTACTATCACCAAAATTGCATAGAAATCAATGCAATGATATTCCCATTGAATTTGTGAGTTATCTATAAACTAAAATATATCCAAAGGACTTTTAAAATCTGTTGGCAGTGTATTGCAATTTTGATTAAACTCTAAGAAGAGTTTATGATTAGACATTGTCCACTGAATGTAATATTTTTATATTCATAATCGTTAGTCATTTTAATTAATCAAGTAGACTTCTTGCATAAGAAGAAATCTAAACTTTGTAAAATAACTCAGATACAGGAGTCATTTTGTCTTTCATTATTTTCTTTGAAAAATCTATCCTATAGTATTTCAGCCTAAGTATGTTGACAACCACTGTGAGAAAACTATATTTTAGATTGTTAATTATCTTTTTCTTTCAATGGTATTAATAATGCTTTTACTATTCCTACACAATGGCTTTTGTCTTTTCATCAATTGTCTGTTGACATCCCATTAGGATGTTTCTGTTTTCAGTAATCAAACTGATATTATTTTCTGTCAGTGTTTAAATCAGAATTATATAAGCTTATTAAATTAATTGAAAAATTTATACTGTTGAAATAATTTATATAATTTGAAATTGTTCAAGATTAACATTCTTTGTAAGAAAAAAGCAAAGTTGATTATGGTAATCACGTTCAATTAGAGACAAGAAAAAAGTTAAAGAGAGAAAGTGTTCTATTTTATAGAAATAAGTACAATTCACAATGTTGATATAGTTATGAAATTTTATGTGGCAAATAATATAATATCAAACTATATAAAGCAAAACTTATAAGTAATAAAATAAAATGATGGAAAATAAAATTAAACTAACAACCTTGAACACCATATTCCATATATAAGAAGTGGCAAGTAGATGAAAATAATTTTCATTTATGAAATATTCTAACTTCACTATAAGTGATTAATTTAAAGACACAATAATAGAGGTTATTAAATCATTATGTTAAGTCAGTGACACAGTATACTATGCAGTCTTTAAAACCATATTCTTAATGACATTTAAATATGTAGAAATATCATTTTAAATTAAACCCTATAATACAGAAAGGATAGATATACATTTAGAGACTCATGCATGTGTAGAGCTTATAAACAGTTTACAAGAACCAACTATATAACACATGTTGAAATGAACAACTACTTTGAAGAAAAAGAGACACTACAGTACCCAGTGCTGATCCCATAATGTCATGATGTGAAATCCAGCAAAATTATCATTCTTTGTTCAAAGTGATTTTAGCTTGTTTTGTTTTGTTTAAGTTCAACACACATGAAGGTATGGACAGCTGTTTTTAGGAGAATGAGAGACACTATGACAGCCATTCTCTGCTTCCCTATTGTCTGGTCTTGAAGACCTGAAACGCCCTCCTCATCCTGCTCAGATCAATTCCATACTATATTGTTTCATGTGAATTCCCTGTATGTGACAATATGGACAACTATTTGGAAGAAAACAAGAGTCAGTACAATAGAGAGTGAATATCTCCAATTGTCTAGTTTTGGAATTTATGTCCCTTACATTGCTTTCTTGTGATCCGCTTTGTTCTGTTTTGTTGTGTTTAATTTTACCCTTTTGATATAATTGAATGTATATTTGAGTGGGTAAGATGGATGACCATATTGCTGGGGTTTTTTTGTCAGATCGTAGAACAGAACTGTTAACAAACTCACTGTTTGAATGTCTACTTTACATGTTTTAACTTTATAATTTGAACAACTATTTCCAAGAAGTCAGTATGTAATTTGCCAAGTAATAATCTCTTAGGTTTTTTTGTTGTTGTTCTTTTCCTTTTTCCCTTGGAATTCTGTATTGTTGCTACCCTTTATTCTGTTTTGTTTTATTTTCATTTCTTCTCTTTAAATAAAAAAAATTTAAAAATTAAACCCTCAGAAAAATTTGAAAGCTTCAGTAAATTATGAAGAAATGAATAGCATAAAACCAGCCAGAAATGATAGTGCATATAGCCATTTCTCACATTTGTCTATGTTTTATTTACATGAACAAAATCTCACTATCATGTACACTCCCACACACACCTCATATCAGCTCCATTTTCTTTCCAATTCTATTTATCACTATCAAAAATGTAGTTTGCTGTTTATATTTTAAATCCACTCTATGTATTTAAATGCAATTAGAACAATAAATAATATGTAGTGTGCTTTGTGAGCTTTATTCATAAAATGTAAATCTACTATAGAAATAATAACTATTTTTAAATTTGATAAAATCACTTTTCTGAGCCTGTCACATATATTAGCTAAGAGTTAAACATACATGATAGAGTTTTTAATTTTTGTATTACATCACACTTGAATTTCTCATTTTTTATGCTTGGCTAAAATTATATCATTGTACCTACACATTTTCCTTTTGAAAACTTTTGCCCATACCTCCTTGGGCATGTGTTCTAGAACCTTCTAAAATATATTCTTATAATCAAAACTGCTAGGTTATCAGTGTTGTTTGCTTTCTAGTTTTTTGTGTGCTATTATATTGGTCTCTGAAACTGTTGCACCAACTCACACAGCTGATTAAAGTATGCCTCTTTCTTCACAGTTTGAACAAATTTGGACGTGTCACATTTTATTTTGCTATCTAGATAGCAGTAATGTATGTTTTGATGATTTGCCAGTTTTTATTTCATTCATTTCTAGTAAATTTATACATTTGCTCACATATGCTTGGTCCCAGAGCTCCCAGTTCTAACTTCCACCTTCATGAATCACAAGATAATCACTTCTTTTTACAGTCTTATTTGTTTGATTCTAACTAAGTAAAAGTTCTTGGTAAAACTTGGAGAAGAATCCCTTGTTTTTATGTACGAAGTAAACATTTTTCTACACAATGAGATGCTTTATACTTCACTGTATCACTTTTAGTTGTTTTTCCCTTTGAGGTAGCCAAATGTCTCCAACTTTTCTTTGGAGTCTTAAGCTTTGTCCCTCACATTTAAGAGTTCTTTTCCCATCTTGAGATCATAAAAGGATTTTTATGATATGACAAATTGAATAGTCTTTGCTTTTTGTATTTAAGTACTAATCGGTATGGAACTATGCACTTCTTGTTAACTGAGTTATTTTGTATATTCAGAAAATATTTAACACAACCTAACGTACTCTATGTCTCATTCTTCCCAGTTTTATGTCAGTTTAGCTGTAACAAAAGTCGAGTTTGGTGATTTCATTTACAATGATTTTATTATGTTTTAGGAGATTATGCCCATTTCCTTTCAATTTCTCCATTTCTAAATTTTGCAAAATTTTTATCATGTATTTTCATAGTTTTCTGAATTTTTAAACTCTCCTGACCTATTATTTATTTTCCCATTCATTTTATTAATAAATTTATGAGTTTCCTCCTTTTTGATCTTTGTGTTTATCTTTCATGAGCGCCTGCTTTGACATAGTGCTTTTACTGACCACCTCTAATGCAAATAGATGTTTTAAAAATGCATTGATTTTTGTTTTTCTATTACTATTTAACTCTTTAGCTTTATTTTCTATTTGCTTTTTAAAGCTTTTTTCTGATGTTTCTTAGCTAAATGATTATCTCATTCATTTTAAATTTGTTGTCTCTACAACAGAAGAATTTCATTAAATGTCTACATTTCTCTTTAAATATTAGTTTATCTGCATTCTACATTTTAAATATATAATAACTGTACTTTAGTTTCTAGGTATTTAATTACGGTCTCTTACTTTTCTTTTGATTTGCCAAGATTACCAGGCACTGCAAAATTCAGGATGTTTTTAACCTTCCACTTTTTTCAAAGCTCTTGATCATTGATTTACCTCTATTTCTTTAACCTGTGAGTTCCATAACGGTAGGAATTATCTTTGTTTAATCCTCTGCCTTGGGCCCTAATGTAGCTGTGGGTCTGCATAGATGAGTACTTGTCAGTTCCTCAAACCTCTTCACACACTGAATCATATGCAGATTCACCCATTCATTTAATAACCTTTTTCTGAATCTGGAAAGGAGCTTTTGGGAAATGTTTGAGAGACTCAGGTTAGTTACTCTAAATAGTGTTGGCATCTAGCAATTTAAGAATTGATCTCATTTATTTCATGATGCAAATTCAAATATAGCCATATAACACATATAGTACTTTTTTGTAATTACTCTCTCTGAACCTTTCATTTTGTTATTTTGGTTTTTTGTTGGCAGTGTCAGAGACCATATTATAGATTAATGAATAATTTTGTGTTGGAAAGCATGAAGGAAGGCATTGTGGATCATTTTTAGCTATTCTCTGCTTGGATGTGCATACAAGGATATTTATTTAGTTTGAGATCTATTTTTTGGCTCTGCCACAATTAAAATCATCTAGTTTTTTTTTAATGCTGTCATGTGAACACAAATGCAAATGAGACAAAAAAAGCAAAATAAGCCAGACGTGGGTCTTAGTGATCATATTTTGTCAAAGATTCCCAGATGCTCCTATGCTGTACTCAAGCATATGATCAACTGGAACATATTTATTGCTTAACTTTAGCTTTCTCCCTCTTTCTATTCCTATTGTAAAGTTTCTGACCTATTGTGTGGCTTCTGGCATATATAAATGGAATAGAGACTAAAAATTGGATTCATGGGATATGCAGTCATTGATGAAACAGTTTCCATTTTGCTTTATAGTGGCATGCCGCTTCATAAAATATGCCTATTTTTACTCTGCCTGAAATGAAGGAACAGTTAATTTCAGGCTCAGCCCTCATTTGAAAGCAAAGAAATTGTGTATTTGAACTTGAAGACCTCCACTCCATAGAAGCAGGTGAGGTCATTATGATGGACTTCTTATCAAAGTTTTAGAGACAACAAAATCCAAGCTAGATCTTCTATATCTCCTAGGACTTGCTGCAATCAAATAGTGAAAATCAAGAGAAAAGAGTACTGTTTCATAACGCTACTACTTTCACTAATAGAGCAAAATCCAAACTGTAGGGCTTTGGTTATTCATGATGAACCTAACCTTCAGTCAAATGCTCAGGCAAAAGCAGAATGCACTATCTTTGCTTTTTGAACATTAGCAATTAATAAGCAAGTCTGTGTTACATTAAAATAAATACTAGTAAAATGCAATGGGATAATAGACAATTCAGATACACAGGTTGAGTATCTCATATTAAATGTTAGAGACCAATGAATTTCAGAATTTGGACTTTTTCAGATTTTGGAATATTTTCATATTATTATATCATATTACATTAAAATATATGTGGGATGGAATCTAAGTTTAAACACAAAACTCATTTATATTTCACATAAACCATTACTCATAATCTGGAAGTAATTTTACAGAATATTTTTAGTGTCCATGTGTTTTAATTACAACCTGTGTCATGTGAATCAGATAGGAAATATTTCCCCATGGTACCTCCCAGTACACACTCAGAAATTTTCACATTTGGAAGAATTTTAATTACGAAGTTCTGGACTGTGGATAGTCACTCTGTAAATACTTGTATTTGTTTTAACAATAGAAACATTAAGATGTTGACTCTCCAGGTCCTAGAAAAAATCACAGTCTATGGGAAAGTAGCTTGTGCAGTCTGCAAGGCCAGGGGCCCTTCATGAATCACTGAGAGAGAGTTTTCCTGCAGCCATTAGCAAAGCTGAGCTATTCAGGATTCCTTTGCATCCACAGAGTCGTTCTCTGCTGTGTGTCCATTCCAGTCACCTGCTATGACCTTAAGTAACCTGTTTCTATTAATAATAGGCATATTTCTGAAGAATCAAATCAAATCACGGCTAATGACAGCCAAGGAAGAATCATCTGGTAGGTATTTGATTCCTTCCAAACAATAAATCTTATCTTCTTCCTGAATCATTTTTCAGGAAAATTTATAAAATATCATATTTATAGATCAAATAAGATCAGTTAGAAGTAGTTAGAATAATGCCCAAGTAATTTGTCCTAATAAGAACTAAAACCCTCAATTGAGCTTTTGGTACTTTTATTAAAGGAAAAATATTTTTCCATACAAACGTGACAATTTAAGGAAATTCCGTTATGTAGCTAATGTAAACTGTCTTGTTGTCATTGTTGAATCTAGGAAACTTGACTCCTTAAATTATCCCTCTTTGCAAGAACTTATTTGTTAAGTAAATATTGTCCTTCACCACTTTTTTAGCCTCACCTAAAGAAATACAATGGTATTATTTCAAATTCACTACACCAACTACTGATAGAAACCACCCTTTCTTCTGGAAACCATGATTATTTTCCAGGGACTCTTTTGCAAGTAGCATTAAATACAACTATAGAGAATGGCATATATTGAAACAAATTTTAACTGTTCATTGACACCATTTCTGTATCCAGAATTTTTTCCCCTCTTTTTCTTTCCACATTACAAATAGGCTTTGATCTTACATGAATGACTATATCCCCAAGGTGTCTTAGTTCATTTTGTGCTTCTAGTACAGAACATTACAGACTAATTTATAATGATCAGAAACTTATTGGCTCCCAGTTCTGGAGGCTGGAAGTCCATTGTCACCACCTACAAGGGCCTTTTGGCTGTATATTACTTGGTAAAATCAACCCATTGCAGGAGGGCAAACAGAGAGTGCATGTGTTAAGCCAATCATGATAGCTTTTCTCCCCTGAAAATTCCCATTGCCTCATATATGACAGTAATATTTAAATTTCAATATTGATTTTGAAAGGTGTAAACAAAATATAGCACAAGCGTAAGCAAGAAATATTTCAGAAAGTAAAATATAAACACCAAACATTCACATCACTAGCATTCAAACAGATCGTTTTCATGTCTGTAGCTATTATGATTCTGGCTCTCAAATTTAATAGAGTGGTGAAATTTCATTTTATTCCTTGTCAGTTTAATGGTTGATTTGGCTAGAAAGATTCATGGATGTATTTTTAACTATCTGCAACCATGTAATAGTGGTGGTCCTTGGGATAGGTAAGGGGAGCCTGATGAATTCGAGACATAGATCTGAGAATAGAAAGCTTGGTTACCATCTAGCTGAGGATGCCCAGCTCTATACAATGTCACTTCAACGGACCATGTATTGTTTAGTTCATACTCACAGAAAGCGAATGAGCCTTTTGTCATGTTAAGAGACATCTATTTAAAAAAAATCTCAGTCCTAATTCAAAGGGGAAGGGAACCAACAAAAGTCTGAAATGCCCATCCTAGATTATTTTAAAAGTTGCATCTTAAACTTTAAATTTTAAGCAACAAACATGTTAAATCTGATTAAAATATTCATTCCTACAAAAAACTGTGAAGATTTATAATTTTTTATCTTTACTGGTTATTGAAATTTGCATTTGTTTGGTCCTTTGGGCATAGAGTTATTTGAATAAATTTATTAATTAAGAGGTTGCCATTTACCAGTTTTGAAAACAAGCTTACTTACTCTATAATGCCCTATCTCTGATGGTTGATGTGTCTTCCCCAAACCTGCCTTAATATCGACTATTTAAGCCAAAGTTCTGGCACTGTTAAAAGAAAGAGTAAATCTTTTTGTTAAATAGGATGTATTTAAGGAGACTACACTCTTTCAGAAATATTTATTTTTGAATGCAGTAGATGAAAATTACCTGAAAAATGTTCACCTCAATATTATTAAAGGTCATTGTGCATTGTATATGTGTGGTATGTGTATGTACATTTTTGGTAACTATGGAAACAAACAAAATAGGTCCTAAAATTGAGAAAATATTTGTTTACTTTGTGGGGAAGGAGGAGGAACTCACCGTAAATAAGGAACTTATAAGTAGAATAGTGAAGATTTTTTAAAGAAAATAAAAAATGAACCTAGAAATCTAAGTAACTAAGATGACTATAAATCACATAAAACCCTAATTATAAATAATGTGACTATTAAATCATGATTTGAGTTTTATAGGCTTTTAAAAAACACATTTTCCTGTTTTATTTTCTAGACAACACATAATCAAATTTATAATACTACTACCTATTGCAATTACTGACACTGAGTTACACTGTCATACTGTAACTCATACTCTTAACCTCTCAGCTGATAATTGGTAGTTCCCATTTGTCTCAACGCATGGAAGTAATTATTGCATTTTATTTCATCACTTTAAATAATATAAATTCATTAAGGAGAAATGGTGATTACAAGTAAATGAGGAGGTCTGGGGATGCAGCGTAATGCAAGAGTGCTTGCCTAGCATGTGTGAGGGAGGCCCGGGGTTAGATCCCCAGTAGTGCAAAACAAAACAAAACAAACAGCAAACGAATAATTTGTAGATAATATGTAGGTCCCTGTAAATATATTGTGCAGGATTTCTGATTACCAACAAACAAACATATTTTTTTATATATGCTTACAGTAACACTTTCTTTCTTGTTTCTTTTTAAAGAAGGGCTAACAGATCCAAGTACTAATTAAATTAAGAAAATTATTTTTCCTGAAAGTTTACCAACAGCCTCTGACTTTTTTTTAATTTTAAAGGGGGTAAAAGTAAATACAACAAAAGAGAACAAAACGGGACATAATAAAGCACAAATTTCAATCAGACAACCAGAGATCTTCACTATCTGTCATATTGTCTCTTGTTTTCTTCCAATGGTTGTCCATATCTTTGCATAAGGAGAGTTCATACTAAACAACATAGCCAATCTTTCACAAGATGTGTTCACTGGCTCCCACTTGCTAAGCAGGAACACACACACACACACACACACACACACACACACACACGTCACGGGATGGGGGACAGGACAACATGAGATGTTTGATTCTCATCCTGCGTGCCAGCAGGCTCACAGCTGCCCCCCAGAGAGGGGAGGAGCTCCCTGTTCTCCCAGCACCCCAAGTCATCCTATGGTGCAGGTCCCGAAGCGCCAGGGTCTCTCTCTTGCGGGCCGCTGAAAGTCTGACTGTTTTTTGAGGTCTATAACAAATAAGAGTAGACAGAGTCTCAGAGTAGGTTCCCCAGAGTAGACACTGAATGCAATCCCATAAAGCAATAAGAAGTGAACAGAAGACAACACAGGTTGTATAAATGAGTTCATCTGTTGGGGATAATCAGGGCCCAGCTTGGTGGTATTTGCAATATCTGACAAAAAGCTTGAAACAGGAAGTTGCGAAAGCTGACCTAATTTTGTTTCATTGACTGAAGAATGTTCCAAGGGACATCAGCTTTTTGACATTTACAGCCCGTCCTCAGTGGGGATTGAATCCATTCTCAGGCTCTCTGCAATATCTGGGCAGATATCTGTGGGAAGAAGCCTCAGGTAGGAATAGCTGGTGCTCAGAGTATATGCGGAAGCATCAGTGATGAATGCTGCAGAGAGAACCAGAGAGAAAACAGGACACAAAGGAGTCTCCAAACTTCTCATATTTGCCTTTTGCATAATTTGATACCATGTATTATTCACTTTTCTTTGAACAACAGGGAAGAAATAAACTGCTTCTAACAGGATAATGCCATCCTATTTTTGTTCTTTTCGTTAGAAATTATATTTTTAGGTTATTTGTCATACGGAACATTAACGCAAGAGTACGTTTCAAAGTCAAATGTAAATGCCTCCTTCCCCGCCCTTGTAGCAAATTCCTGCGACTTTTTTTTAAATAGTGTTGTTTCTGGAGTTTAGATACTGTCAATACTCTTGCAAGCTACAGGTGCAAAGCATCAGGAATGAGTCTTTTATTTACTTAACAACTACATTCATTATTTTTTACAGAATCCAGTCAGCCAGATTCCATGTGGTTTCATGCATTATAATGTTTGCCCCCTCTGAAATAAACTTCTGACTAACTTTTCTTAAGGCCCCTGTCCTGATCCTTTTATATCTTTGACAGTCAGTTTCTGTCAAACTTGTGGGAAATAAAAGATTTTTACAGATGCTAAGAAAAGATCAGAGGCACAAACTTAGTTTAAAATTCCAAAATCGATATTTTTTTAAAAAAGGGATGAAAACCCCAGGAAGCCTCCAGGTTGTGTAAGAAGTCCTCAGTTCAAAGATAGTAATTCAGGGATGAACCTAAGGATCTGAGTGTCAATAGCATCTAGGTTTGATAGGAAAAGAACGATCTCTTCAGGATGTCTTGGGATTATTTGACTTTATGACCATTGTACAAGGTGAAACTGTAAGTGAGAGTGTTGGGACCAGTAAAAGAGAATGCAGAGGAAAATCACTGATCTGCCTCCTTGCCTCCAATGCCTACTTCCTAATTTTTATGGAGATAAAAAATAAACAAACTTTGGAATACATGCCCCAGTACCTTATCAAAATAGTCTGGTTTTGTACATAGTCAAACCACTAAGAATCTATAATGAACAATTTAATAAGGAGACTACTGTACTGTGTATATTGAGGATATTTGTGTGTTGTCTTTAAGGTTATATACAAAAAATGATGTACTAAAAAAAAAGATGAAGTACAGCTTTTGTGAAATCTTTTGGAACCAGTGTATTGCGAGGCTTGCTCTTCTGAAAAAAAATACGCTGATGACTTAGACTTGTCCTGGTTTTGTCTTGAGCCAGGTGAGTCTGGTCTGTTTAGGCTGTTCATGTCAGAAACACATCTTTCTCAGATCTGCTTAGATAGCTCTATATCCCAGGACTTCTATTTATCAGGCTGAACCAGTTTGTAAAATTATCTCAAGGTCTTTTTTCCAACAAATTTCCTTGTCCTTCTGTAGGTCTGAAGTTTGGCTCTGCACAGTAGATCTTTCGTCTTTGCATCTCCAGACATTTTATTACTATTATTATTACCTGGGTTCTGACTAAACCTTTCATTTATGGCTGTACAGAAACTTGCCAAACATCAATATCTGGAGTTTGTCTTGAAACAGATTGCTGTTGGAGTTTGTTCTCAGTGCACCAAGGGCTTTGCCTTCACAGCCTTCCGCAGGTTTTGAAGTCTTTCCCTGCCAGGCCTTCATTCCTTAATTTGTCTGCAGAGAACTGGCCAGATATCCATGGTGGAGTAATCCCTGCAAACCCATGCTCCAGGATTTTTGATTACCCATGTAGGTCAGAGCCTCAACCTAACATGTTTATGTCAGAGGTCCCTGAGACAGCAATACGCCCCAGGATTGGGATGCTAAATACCTGGCTTTTGTGTCACTGTTTTCTGTCTTGAAGAATGGCTCAGAGCAAATTTTTCTAATTAATTAGCGTGTGCTGTCACACAGAGGTCAGGCACAGTCACAGAATTCTCTTTATATTACTGTCCTTGTAGCTAATACCAATAGATCACACTTCCTTGAAACCTACATTTTATCCCTAGTGGAAGGCATGCCCCTAAGTCAGGCACTTAACAAGGAAAGCATCATGATTTGACTCAGAATATGAGTTTATAGGGAAGGACAGCACTCCTAGAGACATGACAAAGGGAAGTGACCAGGAAGACATAATATGTAGTTTGTAATGAAACATCAGTAGGAACAGAATCTCTACTGTGACATTTCCCATTGACCTTCAAATTTTGATTTTAGCTTTAGTAATCCTGACCCAGCAGCAGATGGTCAGAGAAGCAGAGAGTGCACAAGTCCAAATCGGGGGAGGCTTAGGCTAGAAATAAAAAAAGACCACAGATGGGATGTGGGGAGAAATTTCATTCCTCTCTCCTGAATGGAGGAGGCCCATTTATACTGCATGGTGCCTGCTCCACTGATCTTGGTCATGATGGTGAGTACAGGTTACGAAGATCTATGATTCTGTTAAAAGAAGCAGTTTTAACAAGCTCCACAAGTGGATCCCTTTTTTATGGAGAACAGAAACTTTCTGATAAATTACAAGATTCATACTAGTTGTTTTAATGTCACATTAACAATGATCAAGTGGATCTTTTTGTGAACTTCAGAGTCACCACATTTGCAGTTCTTTTTATATGAAATTTGCCGAATTTCCACAAGGTCTTATGCTTCCAAATTTTTAGAGCTAGTGTTACTAATACTCCAACCAGTAGACAATCTCCAAACCTTAGCCAATTTTGACTGGTCAAGGCATTCAGCAACAGTTACAGTCCCAACATTTGCCTGAGGTTAGAATTAGTCACTTCCATTCTTGTAAAAGAAGGCTGCTAATACTCTTTTACTCATATTAATAATTCTGTCCACGGGATTGGAAGCATACTCACTAATTCTGCCCATTTCTATTCTTTAGTTCTTTTCCATATGTATAGGACAAAGACCACTTGACTTGATGCTAAGATCCAGGATATTCTTGGGGAGACGTTTGCTAGGATATGGTAATGCCATGTGAAGGGAAATGTTCATCTTTATGCATTTTACATAGCAAATAAACCTGACAGGTACTACTTCACCATGCCCAACACTTTGCTTTGCTTAAGATTAGATAAGATTGACATGGATGCATGGCCATTTAGGATACAGTAGGAGGAATAAAGAGTTTTGATTTGTGTAGCAGAGTGTGAAGAAAGTTTGCAAATTTTTCTCTCCCTTCCTTCCTTCCTCCCTGCCTTTCTCCTTCCTCCCTCCTTGTCCTTCTCTCCCCCCTTCTTTCTCCTTTTTCTTTCTCTTTCTTTCTTTCTTTCTTTCTTTCTTTCTTTCTTTCTTTCTTTTTCTTTCTTCCTTCCTTCCTTCCTTCCTTCCTTCCTTCCTCTCTCTCTCTCTCCCCCTCTCCCTCTCTCCCTCTCTCTCTCTCTGTCTCTCTCTGTCTCTCCCTTCCCCTCCAAACAAACTGAATTTTGAGAAAGGAGAGATTTTTAAGTGTTCACCTAGCTTTTGATAAACATGAATTCACTTCATTTTGTCCTTTTGAGTCTTGTCTGAGTGTAGTCTTCATAGAAGAGTACTCCAGGAAAGAAAAGGGAAAATGTAACTATTCTAGACCTTAAAACCACTCAACCTGAGCACTTCTCAAAAAATATTCTCACTCACATAACCCAATACAGCCTCAGCTTCTGGGTTCCTTGCTGTAATCTTTCTCATTGATTTACTTGGCTGTGACCAGCTTCTGAGTTATCAAGGTTAATGAACCGCTTCAGATTGTCTCTTGCCCACCAAACTCTAATGACCAAAGTAGGAGCTCTGTGGTTAATTTTCAATCTTTGCTTAAATAAATAAGAAGCCATCTAATGTCATAGCAAATTCAGCTGAGTCCTTAAGAAGCAACTTGGATCTTATGGGTTGGACTCCAGTCACTGTTACTGGTCACCTAGGGATCAGTGTGAAAGGTGACTTCCTTGAAAGAAGATATATGCTCACAACATAGGAAAGCAAAGCATTGCAATGAATATAAAATAGTTGCTATTTTATATTTATAATACAAATTCCTATGGTTACAGTAAGAATGTGGGCATGACTTAAGAATGTCTAATAAAGAGTTTGAGTTCCTTTATTACTCAGTGTACAGAGTGATTATATGCTACTTTTTGTCCAAGATAAATGTGCTTTTACCCAAGACATCCCTCAAGTGTTATGATCTCCAGTTTATTCAGGTTTCAGTGGAGTGTGAAATGGTCACCCACTGAAATTACTTTTACTATATTCTAAGCATAGGCTTGAAAATCCTGGGTTGGAAGGTAATATTCTTCTTAATCTGGACTAAGCCTGCTTATTCTACAATATCTCAAAAACACAGCCTCCTTGTCTTCTCAAAAGTTGACCAAAAAAAATCAAACTTATTGCTGCTAAACTTGGTATATACACATACAGGATGACACAGTAGTTCTAATTTTTTAAAAAATATATTTGAAAATGTATTGCATCTCAAGGTTCTAGAATACAGGGTATTACACTTTGGGGATACGATCTAGGATCAGACCAGAAGTAGCTGCTCCTAAAAATGTGTCTCTGAAAACATGGCACTAAATATAAATGTGGTTTGTACATGAAAGTGTCAAAATATCTGCAGAAACTTATGTAAACAACACCCAACATAGAGCGTATGCACACATGAACACGTATTTTTTTTCACACAACATATTGGAGTTAACACTTATACATGAAGAAATAAACCTGATACATCCATATCTGATCTGTTTCTGAAAAAACTTCAGCCAATATCATTTTCAAATTCCATTTTGAGGTCCCAGAATAAATGCCCTTTCTTGTTACAGCATAAACCCCAGCCAATTCTCCAAATGGTCTTGGAAAATTGCCTTCAGAATTGACGCTCCCTGGGGAAGGTTTACTGGTAGAGAAAGCAGAGATACAGAGGAGTTTCCAAGGTACATAAAAAAGCAAAAGAGTTGGTAGAAGGGTAAGCTGGAACAGGTGGCATCAATTTCTCTTTGTCCAATAGTTCTATTCATTATTAATAGCAACAGTTTCCACTTGTGTGGAGAGCATTTTTGTATTAATCGAATTTAACTTGCAAAATCCACAAAGTTCAGGGTCTATATTCTAGGCAGTTCACTGTCGGGAAATTAGGCCCACTTGAGAACAAAGGTTTTCTATTTTAAAGTCTGAATTTGATTGAGTCTGAACCAACAAATAGCTAAGGTGTTATTATGTAACATTTTTTTATTCTTTATGTTTTATTGTACTATCAAAATTAAAATATACCAAGTCTAAAAATAAGACAAGGTAGGCAACATGATGAGGTTAAGAAACAACAAAAGCTTGGAAGTGAGAAAGATCTTATTCACCTGAGATAATCAAGAAAGACTTCAAGAAGGAGATATTCTCCTGCCTGGCAAGCTCAAGGTCCTGAGTTTGATCCCTGGTACCAAAAAAAAAAAAAAAAGGAGATACCTGATACGATTTTTCATTGACTTAAATAGATGAATGGATGGATATTCAGGGGGATGGAAGATTGAATTCATTCTTGGAGGTATTCACTCAGCAAAAGCAAAAGAACAGAAAGAGAGACTTCATCAGGCTTCTGTTGGAAGAACAAGATTATTTCACTACACTAAAAAGATTGTTGAGAATATATTTAAGCAAAGTGTCAGAAAATTAAAACATATTAAACAAATTTTAGCCCAACTTATTTTCTTTTTCAATTTTTTAAGGAGAAAAATCAAGGAAAACAATGATACAAAATTTAAAAACAACATTATAGGAGAGTAACAAATGTTAATATGTTATATATTGTTAGTTTTGAAGAAATAGTTCAGATTACAGGGTGTAGACATGATAAATGGATCAGACAACATAAGCACAAATCTTTTTTTTTCCATGAACTACTAGAAATAAGTAGTATACCTCTGTATTTTGTTTTTCCTTTTTCCTTCATTCTTTTCTCCTTTCCCCATCCCAGTTTCTCTTTTTTTTAAAATAATTTCTTTCCATTTCCAATATTTATTGTACATTTCAGATCTTATTTACTCTTTAAATTTCTTACTTTGGGGCGACAGTGCAGCATTCATATACATGAGTCTGATTCTTTTCATTTATGAACATGAACTCAACTTGCATTCATTTACCTATGAAAGTCTCACATTTGTCCATCTTTACAGCTGAGTAGTACTCCATTGTATAAAAATACCATTTTTTTTACTCATTACTCGTTTGATGGACATTTGTGTTGTTTCTAAGATTTAGCTATTACAAATTGTGCTTACAACCTGGGTGCACATATATTGCCGTGGTATGATATTTTTAATTTTTCTAGAAAAATACAAAGGAAATAGCTAGATCAAATAGGATCTCTAATCTCAATATTATGAAGAATCTCCACACCTATTTCCAGAGTGGTTGTACCAGTGTACACTCCCACTCAATTCCTTTTTCTTCACAGATCCTCCAGCATTTGTTGTGGGTTGATTTCATTATTATAGTCATTTCTTTTTATGTAGTGAAATGGAATCTCAATGTTGTTTTTTTTTTTAATTTTATTTAGAAAGAAAAAAAAACCAACCAAACAAAACAGAAAAAAGGGTAGCAACAATACAGAATTCCAAAGGAAAAAAAGAAAAGAACAAAAAAAAAACCACTAAGAAATCACTAGTTGATAAGTTACATACTGTCATCTTGGAAATAGTTGTTCAAGTTACAAAATAAAAGTATAAAAAGTAGACATTCAAACAGTGAGACTATTAACAGTTCTGCTCAACAATCTAACAAAAACAGTAGTATGGTCATCTATCGTCCACACTTAAACATACATGCAGTTATATCCATTAGAGCACTTTCTTTTGCTCTCTTTTTTACAGTAGCAATTATGCATTTTGGGTTTTATTACTCCTACAGTTCTTATTACTTTCTTTTTTTTATTTTAAAGAGAATAAAACAAAAGAGAGCAGAACAAAGCAGATCAGAACAGAACAACACAAGCAACAACATTTCACAACAAGACAACCGGACATTAACAGTAGTTGTCAAAATATTTCTTTCTCTGCTATAGTTGAGCATAGTTTCAGATACAATAATATCAAACATAACACAATAGTATAAAACCATTCAAGAGAATGAATGAATCACAGGACATTCTGAACCAAATAGCTATGATCAATGGCTACTATAATATCTCATTTTGAATAAAAAGATTTTGTTTATACTATCACATATATTAAAATCCCAATAAGACAAAACATGATAGAACCTATGGTAATAGGAGAGTAGAAGCATGGTAGGACTTCCAAGGGAGACGATATTAAATCAGCAATGGCTGCCATAATGTTTTGTTTTCTTCAAAACTGCTGTTCATATCATCACACATAATAAAGTCAAACAAAACAGATTAAAACCATTCCAACTGATGAATGAAAACATTGAAAGGCTTTAAAGCAATGAAATGGGGAATTCTGATTACTGTTACCAACTATCATACTAGGGAGACTATGTGGTATTTACACATGTGAATTTGGTTTATTTCACTTATGAATATGGCCTCAAGTAGTGTCCATTTATTTATAAATATCTCAATGTGATCATTCCTTATAGCTGAGTAGTACTCCATTGTATAAAAATGCCACAACTTTTTTATCCATTCCTCAGTCGATGGGCACTTAGGTTGTTTCCAACATCTGGCTATTACAAACTGTGCTGCTGTAAACATGGGTGCACATATATCACTGTGGTATGATGTTTTCAGTTCTTCTGGGAATATGCCTAGAAGCAGAATAGCTGGGTCAAATGGGACTTCCAAACCCAGCTTTTTGAGGAATCTCCAGACTGACCTCCACAGTGGTTGCACCAGTCTACACTCCCACCAAAAGTGCAGAAGAGTTCTTTTTTCCCCACAGCCTCTACAGCACTTGTTGGTAGTTTTTTCTATCATGGCCATTCTTTCTGGGGTGAGATGGAATCTCAGTCTACTTTTAATTTGCATTTCTCTCATGACTAATGATGATGAACATTTTTCCATGTATTTATTTGCCATTCCTATTTCTTCATCTGAGAACTGTGTATTCATTTCAGATGCCCATTTTTGGATTGGATCTTTAAATTTTGAGGGTCTGATTTTTTAAAATCTTTATAAGTTCTAGATAGAAGTCCTTTGTCTGAGGGACAATCCATTAAGATTTTTTCCCAATTTGTGGGTTTTCTTTTCACTCTGTTGGAAATCTCTTTTGACATGCAGAAACTCTTTAATAAGATATGGTCCCAGTTATTGATTCTGGAAAGAATTTCCCATGCAGTTTGATTCTTTTTCATTAATTTTCTACCTACCCCTATATCTTCAAGGTTTTTACCTACTTTGTCTTCCAGCAGATTTACTGTTTCTGTTTTAAGATTTAAATCTTTGATCCATTTAGATTTTAGTTTAGTACATGGTGATAGGCATGGGTCTAGTTTTAGTCTTCTGCATATGGACAGCCAATTTTTCCAGCACCATTTGTTGAAGAGACTGTCATTCTTCCATGGAACATGTTTGGCCCCTTTATCAAAGACAAGGTGGTTGAGTGGGTTTGTGGTTGTGGTTGTATCTGCCAATCTATTCCACTGATCTTCAGGTCTGTTTTTATTCCAGTACCATGTTGATTTTATTACTGTAGCTTTGTAGTATAATTCAAAGAAATAAATACATGGAAAAATTTCACTCAGGATTTTGATGCCAACTGCCTTGCCTTTGCTGCTTAGAATTGCCTTTGCTATTCTAGGTCTCTTCCGGTTCTAGATGAAGTTTAGGAGTGATTTCTCTAGATCTATGAGTTATGTTAGTGCTATATTGATTGGGATTGCATTGAATCTGTATAGTAATTTTGGGAGAATGGCCATTTTCACAATGTTTGTTCTTCCTATCCATGAACAGGGGATGGTTTTCCATTTTCTGAGGTCATCTTTGATTTCCTTCTTCAGGGTATTATAATTCTCCTTGTATAGCTGTTTTACATCTTTTGTGAGATTAATTCCTAAGTATTTCGGTTTTTTTGGACGCTAGTGTGAACAGTGTGGCTTCTCTTACTTCTCTCTCAGTATTTTTGTTTGTAGTGTATAGGAATGCTATTGATTTTTGAATATTGACTTTGTTCCCAGCTACATTGCTGAATTGAGGTATTGTATCTAGGAGTTTTTCAATGGAGTTTTGGGGGTCTTCTATGTAAAATATCATATCATCTGCAAATAATAATAATTTAACTTCCTCTTTTCCTATCTTTACTCCTTTTATTTCTCTCTCTTGTCTAATTGCTCTGGTTGGTATTTCCAGTACTATGTTGAATAGGAGTGGTGATAGGGAATATCCTTGTCTTCTGCCTGATTTTAAGGTAAAGGCTTTCAGTTTTTGGCCATTTAATATGATACTGGCTGTAGATTTGTCATAGATAGCCTTTATCATATTGAGGTAAAGACCATCTATTTCAATTCCCTGTAAGGTTCTTATCGTGAATGAGGGTTGGACCTTATCAAAAGCTTTTTCTGCATCTATAGAGATGATCATGTTGTTCTTACTTTTGGCTCTATTGATATGTTGGATTACATTTATTGATTTACGCATGTTAAACCATACCTGCATTCCTGGGATGAACCCCACTTGATCAGGATGAATAATCTTCTTGATGATTTGCTGCATCCTGTTTGCTAATATTTTATTGAGAATTTTTGCATCTATGTTCATGAGGGAGATTGGCCTATAGTTCTCTTTTTTAGTTGGGTCTTTCTCTAGTTTTGGTACTAGAGTAATATTTGCTTCCAGGAATGACTTAGGAAGAATTGCTTCCCTTTCAATTTCATTGAAGAGTTTGAGGAGTGTCAGAATTATGTCTTCTTTTTATTTCTTGTAGAATTCTGCAGTGAATCCATCTGGGCCTGGGCTCTTCTTTGTTGGCAAGGACTTAAGTACATTTTCAATTTCAGTAATAGAATTTGGGTTATTCAGCAGTTTTACATCTTCCAAATCCAGCCTTGGTAGTTAATATGTATCTAGGAATCTATCTATTTCTTCAGTGTTATTGAACCTATGAGAGTAGAGGTTTTTGAAACAGGTGTTGATGATCTTCTGAATTTCGACTGAGTCTGTAGTACTTTCACATTTTCATTCCTTATTGCATGAATTTCAGTTTTTTTCTTTCCTTTTTTTAACAAGGTTGGCCAGGGGCTTATCAATTATATTTATTCTTTCAAAGAACCAACTCTTTGATTCATTGAACTGTTTGTACTGTTTTCTTAGGCTCTATTGCATTAATTTCTGCTCTGATCCTTATAATTTCCTCCCTTCTTTTGGCTCTGGGCTTGGCTTGCTCTTCTTTTTCTACATGTTTGAGTTGTAGCATCAGGTTGTTTATTTGTGTTCGTTCTGTCTTCCTGATGTGGGAACTCAGTGCAATAAATTTTCCTCTGAGGACTGCTTTCATTGCATCCCACAAATTCTGGTAAGTTGTATTTTCATTTGCTTGTAGATATTGTTTAATTTCTTCTTTAATTTCCTCCGTGACCCACTGATTGCTCAAGAGTGTATTACTCAGTTTCCATGTGTTTGTGAGGTTTTTCCAGTTGCTTTTATTGTTAATTTCTAATTTCATGGCACTATGATCTGATAACATGCATGGGATAATTTCAATTCTTTTGCATTTACTTAAATATGTTCTGTGTGCTAGTATATGGTCTGTTTTAGAGAATGTCCCATGTACTGCTGAGAAGAATGTATATTCTGATGTTGTTGGATAGAAAACTCTATATATGTTTTTCAAGTCCATTTGTTCACAGGTGTCTTATTTCTCCATCCATTTTGAAGGACAGTTTTGCAGGGTATGTCAGTCTGGGTTGGAAGTGGTTTTCCTTTAGGATCTGAAAGACTTCACTCCATGCTCTTCTTGATTTCATTGTTTGTGTTGAGAAGTCTGCCGTGATTCTGATAGGTTTTCCTTTATAGGTGATCTCTCTTTTCTCTCTAACATTTTTTAGTATTCTGTTCTTATGGTGAGTTTCTGGGATTCTGATTATTATGTGTCTGGGTGTAGTTTTAATTTGGTTATGGTTATTTGGAA
The DNA here is from genome assembly GCA_004027295.1 of Dolichotis patagonum. NCBI lineage: Eukaryota > Metazoa > Chordata > Mammalia > Rodentia > Caviidae > Dolichotis > Dolichotis patagonum. Next base: position 92,627 of record PVJX010002983.1, on the reverse strand, counting down.
TTCTATATGCTTCACTAATCCAAATGTCAGTTTCCATTCTCATATTTGGGAACTTTTCAGCCATTACTTCTATAAACATCCTCTTGATATCATTCGGGCTGTCCCCTTCTTTTTCATTTATCCCTATTAATCTTATGTTATTTTTCTTTGCACCATCTTGTAGCTGTTGAATTGTTATTTCCTGATTCTTTGTTATTTTTAAAAGTTCTTTCCTTTCCTGTTCACTAGCTGCAATCTTATCTTTGAGGTCTGAAATTCTATTTCACTTTCATTGAGGTGGTTTTGGCAGCCTTCAATAGAATTTTTGATTTCCTGTATATCTCTTTGAATCTGCTTTATGTATTCTGCTTGTTTCTTATAGTGTTCATTCAGGGATTCTATCTGTTTACTTTGTTCCTCTAATTTTTTAGCTGTGTCTTCACTATATATGTTCACTATTTCTTTCACTACTTTTATCATTTCTTCTTTTACCTGGGCAATTATTTCTAATTTCAATTTCTCCATAGCTTCCCCTAGTTGCTTCTTTATTTAAGTTGATATCATTTCAGTCATTTCAGGTGTATAGTTTCTATTTTCTTCTATGTACATAGCTCCCAGGCTGTCTTGGGATGGGCTGGTTTTTTGAGCCTGTGTTTTGGTCTTTCCTTTTGTCATTTTTCTTTGTTTTTTTGGTTTGAGCGGTGTTCCAAAGCTTCATCTGGGTGTGTTGCAAATCTCCTCCTGCACCCTCAGCTACTGGAGCAGCCTCAGCTCCTCTGCAGGTACTTGGCTCCCCAAATTGAGAGGCGGAAGCAGGGTGTGGAGACCTGGAGCTAGAGAAACCCCTGGGGCACAATCCCCTGTCCCAAGGGTGTGGATATGAACTCAACCACTGGCAGTCCTGGTCTCAAGCTGTCCCCAGGCCAGCACAATTGAGCCCAGAGTCCTCACGCAAGGCTTCTGCCTCCTGGACTGAAACAAGAACACTGAGTGTGGTTGACTGTGACTCTGCAATCTGCTGGACCCAGTCCAGTGTCCCAGTAGCTCCCCAGAAACTAAAAAGCCAGAAACGTAGGTCTCCAACTTTGCCCAGGTCCCCAGAACTCACCTGGGGCAAACTCCACACCTCTCCAGATTCTTGGCTCTCTTAATTGAGATGCCAGATAGGCTTGGAGAACTGGGGCCAACAGAGCCCCCAGGCCCAATCCCCTGTCTTGGGGCAAACTCCACCTCAATGTTGTTTTAATTTGCATTTCTTGAATGACCAATGATGTTGACAATTTTTCATATCTTCTTTTGCTATTTGTATTTCTTCATCTGTGAAGTGTATATTCTCAGATACCCATTTTTGGATTGGATCTTGAAATTTTAGGACTCTGATGTTTTTCAATTACTTTATGTTCCAGATAGAAGTACTTTATCTGAGGGAAAAATTGGCTAATTTTTTTCACTCTCTAAGTTGTCTTTTCACTCTGTTGGTGACTTCTTTTGATGTGCAAAAGCTTTTTAGTAAGATGAGATCCCAGTTGTTGATTCTTTGAAGCATTTCTTGGGTAGTTGAGGTTTGGTTCATGAACTTTTGCCTACACCTATGTCTTCAATATTTCTACCTAATTTCTCTTCTAGTAGATTTGGTGTTTCTGTTCAGATCTTTATTCCATTTTGACTTTAGTGTACTGCATAGTGATAGACATGGTCCTAGTTTTAGTCTTTGGCATTTAAAGAGTCAGATTTTCCATCACCATTTACTAAATGGGTTATATGAATACGTTTGGTACTTTTGTCAAATATAAAGTGACTGAATGTGCTTTTAGTTTTGTCTGCATTTTCTAATCTGTTTCACTGATACTCATCTGTTTATTTTCCAATGCCATACTGATTTTATAACAGTAGCTTTGTAGTATAATTTCAACTCAGGTTGTGATGCCTCCTTCCTTCCCTTTGTTGCCCAGTAATGTTTTTGGTATTATAGCCCTCTTGTGGTTTCAAATGGATTTTAGGGATATTTTCTCATGTTCTATGTGGTATACTAATGGCATTTTGATTGGGATTGGCCATTTTTACTATGTTGGTTTTTCTCTTCCATGAGCAAGGAATAGCTTTCCATTTTCAGATATCCTCTTCAATCTTCTTTTCTACAGTACTATAATTTTCAAAGTGTGGATCATTTACTTCATTTGTTAGATTGATTCCTAGTATTTCAGTTTTTTGAATGCTATTGTGAAGAGTATAGTTTCCTTATTTCTCTCTCAGTGAGTTTGTTATTTGTGTATAGGAATGCTATTGATTTTTGAGTGTTAGTTTTGTATCCAGTTATGCTACTGAATTTTCTTATTATATCTAGGAGTATTTTGGTGGAATTTTTGAAGTATTCTATGTACAACATCATATCAACTGCAAATGAAGATTATTTAACTTCTTTCTTTCCTATCCTTATTCCTTTTATTTCTTTTCCTTGCCTAATTGTTCTGGTTAATGGTTCCAGATATGTATTGAATAGGAGTGTTGATAATGGACATACTTGTCTTGTTCCTGACTTTAGAGTGAAAGCTTTCAGCTTTTCTCCATTTAGTATGATATTGGCTGTTGGTTTGTCATAGTTGACGTTTATCAAATTGAAGTAAAGACCATCTATTCTTGTTTTATGTGCAGTTTTTATCATGAATGGGTATTGGACTTTGTCATAAACTTTTTCTGCATCTGTTGAGATGATCATGTGAGGTTTTTTGTCTTTGACTCTGTTGATATTGTGTATTAAATTTATTGATTTGTGCATGCTGAACCATCCCTGCATTCCTGGGATGAATCTCACCTGGTCATGATGTATAATCTTCTTTAAAAATTGCTGCATTCTGTTTGCTAATAGCTTATTGAGATTTTTTTCTGCGTCTATGTTCTTGATATTTTTTTTTGGTTGAGTCTTTCTCTGCTTTGTGTATCAGTGTAATACTTGACTCCAAGAATGCATTAGGGATTATTACTTCCCTCTCAATTTCATTAAAGAGTTTCAGGAGTGTTGGCATTAAATCTTCTTTAAATTTCTTGTAGTGTTCAGCAGTGAATCCATCAGGGCTTGGAATTTCCTTTGTTTTCAAATTTTTAATTGCATTTTCAATCTCATTAATTGATATTAGGTAATTTAGAACTTTTATATCTTCTTGATTCATCTTTTGTAACTCATATATCTAGAAATCTGTCCATTACTTTTGTGCTTTCCAACTTAGATGATTAAAGATTTTTGAAGTAGATATTGATGATTTTCAGAATCTCCACAGGATGTATAGTGATTTCACCTTTTTTATTGCTCAATGCATGAGTTTGTGTTTTTATTAACTTTTTTTGATAAAGTTTGCAAAGGGTTTGTCAATTTTATTTATACTTTCAAGATCCAATTCTTTGATTCATTATTTCTTTCTCTTGCTTTCTTAGTTTTCACTGCATTAATTTCTGCTCTGATATTTGTAATTTCCTCTCTTCTGTTAGCTTTGGGTTTGTGTTAATCTTCTTTTTCTAGAAGATTGAGGTGCAACATTAGGTGATTTATTTGTGTTCGTTATATTTTCCTGATGTGAGAATTCACCACTATAATTTCTCTTTTAGGACTTGTTTTATTGTTCCCCACACATTACAGTATGTTGCATCTACATTTTTGTTTAATTGTAGGTATTGTTGACTTTATTTTGTAACCCATTGGTTGGTCAGGAAAGCATTATTTCATTTCCATGTGTTTATGGAGCTTTTGCAGGATTTTGCCATTAAGTTCCAATTTCATTGCACTAGGGTCAGCTAATATGCATTGGATAATTTCATTTCCTTTGTATTTATGTAAGCATGTTCTGTGGTCTAGTATATGTTCTATTTTTGAGAGCAGCCCATGTGTAACCTTAGAAGTATGTGCATTTTGATACTGCTGGATGGAGCACTCTAAAAACACCTATTAAATCCATTTATTCACAGGCTTGGTTCAGTTCTAATATTTCTTTGCTGACTTTTGATCTATCTCTTTGTGAGAACAGTGTATTAAAATCCAGCATTACAACTTTGTTATTACTTATTTCATTTTGTGTGTCTTTCATTTTGTGTGTTATCTTATGTAGTTGGGTGCTCTTGTATTTGGTGTGTACATGTTTACAGTTGTTATCACTTCCTCTTGAAGTGTTTCCCTAACAAGCATGTAGTGACCTTCTTTATCCCTTTTGATCATTTTTGGTTTTAAGTTCATGCTGTCTGCAGAGTAACTACTCCTGCTTTTTTTCTGTGTTCCTGTTTCATGGAGGATTATTTTCCACCCTTTGGCTTTGTCTATGAATTTCTTTTTTAGTTAGATATGTTTCTTGAATACAGCATATTGTTGGGTCTTCTTTCCTAATTCATTATACCAGTCTTTTTCTTTTGATTGGTGAATTGTAGGCATTTACGTTGATATGCATAGTTGATGTGTATACGTTGATATGCATAGCTGATATGTATTGGTTTATCTTTGTCATGTTATTTTCCTGCTGTTGGTTGCCTACTTTTCCTATCCGTTTAGTTGCTGACTCTCCCTGTTGGTTTCTTTCTGTCATTGTTCTTGGAATTCTCATCATTTTTATCTGTCTGAATACATTTTGATATTCTTTGTAGGGTTAGTTTAATGGTCATGAATTTCTTTGTCATGTGGGCTATTCTTTGTCATAGAAGTATCCTATTTCTACATTAATTTTGAAGGACAGTTTTGCATGTACATCAATTCAGCTTGAAAGTTATTGCTTTTCCACACTCAAAATACTTAATTCCATATAATTATTGACTTGAGGATTTGTGTTAAGAAGTCTGCCATGATTCTGATAGTCTTTCCTTTATAGCTGATTTGTTTATTTTGTCTAACAACTTTTAATATTCTGTTCTTGTGCTGAATTTCTGGAATCTTGAATATTATATATCTTGATGTAGCTTTATTTGGGTCATGGTTGTTTGTGGTTCCATATGCTTCATTTATTTGTATGTCAAATTCTTTATCCACACTTGGGAAGTTTTCTGCCATTATTTCTGTGAAGATTTTTTTATGGCATTTCAATAGTCTCCAGCTTCCTCCTGACCCCAATCCATCTTTTGTTATTCTTCTCTGCTTTATCTTGTAATTGTTGGATTAATTTTTCATGATCTCTTGCTATTTTTAAGATATCTTTCTTTTCATGGTCACTAGCTGAAATTCTGTCTTCAAAATCTGATACCCTATCCTCTCCTTTGTTCAGGCTATTGCATGTGCTTTCAATGGAGGTTTTATTCTCCTGAATTTCTGTTTGGATCTGTTTCATGGATTCTATTTCTTTCATACATTGGGCATTTTTTGTTTTCATCATTTTTCTAAGCTCATCTGTTCTTTTATCTGTATCTATTCTAATATCTTTGATTTTAAACATAACTTCTTTTTGTGCTTGATTATTCTTCTATAGCCTTTTTCACTTGGTTTTCTCACTTCTGTTGCTATAATTTTAGAAAGTTCTAGTGTTTGACTCCCAATTTCATCTATCTCTTTGTCCTCTGGGCTTGTCCTGGGTGGGGTGGGGGACTGGGGCTGCATTTTGCTTCTGCATTTTGTCATTTTTTTCCTTTCTTTTCTATGTTGATGCTTGTTGATTTCTTATGGTATTTTTACTACTAGCACAGAGGCTTCCCTAAGAGTAGCCTGTTTTTCAGAGATATTCACTAGATGCAGGTGGTTCTTTGTAGCTGTCCCAAGAACTTACCGCCCCAGTTTGTGAAGGATGCAAAGTTATTATTTGACTTAGCACTCACCCACTTAGTACTGGACTATGGTGATGAATCTGATCCCATACAATCACAGTGTTATCATGAAAGAGACAAAAACTGATTGTAGCATGTGTGACATCCTGGCTAAAGTAGTATGGTTAGTAATAACAATGATTTCAAGTAAGATTAACTATTCCAATACTATAGTAACCATTAATTTGCTACCTCCAAATACAAGAGCAAAGTCTAAAGTTATATAACAAAATCAAACATATACCATACAGTGATTTTTTTCCCTGAGCAGAGTGATTTTTACCTTGCTGTGGAAGGGTGCGTGTGAGGGGGTGTTAAATGGATAGGGACATTACAATGTGATGAGTGGGCAAAATATAATTATGGCTGGAGGTCAAAGGATGATCATCTGGGTTTTGGGCAATTGAAGGACACAGAAAGGATAGAATGAAATAGAATGCAAAAGAGTAATCAGAAAGGGAAAAGAAAATGTTTCCTCACTTTAAATTCAAGAGGTAGTTGAGGAAAGAGAGAAGGAGGATCAGTACAAGAAAACAAAAAGATAAGAAATCTAAACAATGAAAAACAAGAGGGGAGAAACAGAAGAACAGAAAAGAAGAAAAAATAAAGGAGACCAGAAAAAGAGAAAAAACCCACAAAAACATAAATAACCACAAAATACTAAACAAAACAAGACAAAATAAAATCAGACAGGAAAAGGATAACTAATCTGACAAACAAGGGAGAATAAATGTAGTGAAATTCCTCCGTTGTTTACAGCTCTGTGATAGTGTGCACGTTAGATCCCAGAAATATGCTGTGTATTCCAGTCAAGTTTGCCTTGGTAATTGTGCTGGGTATGTAGCTGATCTTGGCTTCAGAATGTGGATGTTGGGAATGGTCTTCTGTTGGTGGCTTTCTCCAGAGCCCACTGCTGGCTCTTCTCTGCTGCTTCAAACATTTCCTTGTTGCTGGTCTTGCTGATTACTCCACCTGCCAAAGGCATATGTGTGCCTAGGCTCCTAGGAGCCACCTGGCCAGGGTGTCTGCAAAGGTCCAGTGGTTCTGCCTGCCATTGGTGCATCTCCACCCACACACCTGGAAGCCTGCGTGGCATGTGTGTATCCAATGATCTGGTCCCAACTTATTTTCAAAATAATTTATTGAAAGATCATATAAGATATTCTCTGGTGACATTAGCATCCAAATTGATATTAATGAAATTTAATAATTTGTCATTACAACATTCCAAATAACTCTTTTTAAAAGAGATGTCAAAAACTAAAAAATAATGAAAATGAAAATGCTACTAAGTAAGTTATCATTTGTAACCAAAGCTGTGCAGAGTCAAAGCAATATGTGGTTTTTATTGATCAAGAAAATGAAAAAATCTGACCTAAAGATTTAAACAAAGAAGTGCATCATTGGTCAAGTGGTAGACTGCCATTTGCACACTTATAACTGAAAACCATTGGACATATGCAAAGGAAATTTACTTGAAAATGAAAGTTTTAGCATAAGTACTAGACATTTTGTTTATAATGTGGCGTCGGACACATAACAGTCTTTTGTATCAACAGGGACCCTTTTGTTATGTGACAGAAAATCCAACTTAAAGTGGTTTAAACTGGAAAGAGAATGTGTTGATCATCAAACCAAACAATTTAAAATCAGTGAATTATATGTGGCTATATTCAAAGAACTCAAGTAATATCACTTAGTTCCAATCTCTCCCCTTTGTCTCATGTATCTTCTCTATTGCCATCAAATCGACAGTCAGATGACTGTCAGTTTCTCCCCCCACACACACACACTGTTCTTTCAGGAGGATGAAATTAAAAGACTTATTTTATTATGCATTCTAATAAAACTTCCAGAATTTCATTTTATTTGTACTCATAAAGAGACTGATGGGCGTCTTATGAAACATACAAAGGAGGTAGATGGAGTATGTGTTATCTTCAACATGTTAAACATTCTAATAATACATGGTAACAGACTGGGACTGATAGATTCATAACACTCACCCTTGGCTTTCATATCTGTAAAGCAAAAGCATTCTATGAGATGATTTAAAGATCTGGCCTCCTTGAATCTTTGACTCTCAGAAGTGTTTTCTGAATTTTTTTCCTTCGTTCATGGACACTCCACAGCCAAGATCCTAAGAGTTGAGATTCAAATGATTGATCCTGTCCCTGGTCCCAGTGCAAACTGTACAAAAAGCCAAAACTGCTTTTCAAAAATTCTGCTTGGGTAAACTCTTAACCTTTAGCAGTGGGGTGTTCATTTTCCTGACCAAACTGCTGAACTCTGGTAACACAAGCCTGCTGGGCCCCAGGGAACCGCTATACACAGCATGCCTAAAATGTGGCTTGGAGCTGCAGAAACACAAGTGGGGCCTTCTCTTTTCAGCAAAGACCAGGAAATTTCTACTTTGTCTGCTAAATGCCTCTACACAAGACCAATGCCTCCTTTCCACTGAAGACCATGTAATCATTGCATGTAGATTGCCTGGATCTGTCTGTCAGCATTCCAAATGCTTCAGAAGAAATGTGACCACTCTGGGTGCCTAACTTTGTTTTGAAAGGTCATAAGCAAATGTGGGCTATAAATATACTGGTGTTACAGCTGGCCCACTACCCTTGCCCAAAATACCCAGTACGCAGCCAGCTGTACTAAACCTACAGCTTTAGCTTTCTGGAGTTTACAGTTCAAGCCAGATGATTGGGGTGTGAGAGGGTTGAAGGGATATTTCATGTAGAGTGAACATGTTGTAGTCATTAAATTAATAGAATCACCTTTTATTCTCGAAAGTACCCTGGTTTTGAAGATAAATTATATGGTCTCCCTAGATATAAAAGGCTTATCAAATGTGGCACAGAAAATCTATTTAGTAATGAAAGTTCAGATCACTTAATTTCTGAGTGTTTTTCCCCCTCAGTAATAGTTCCCGTTCCTAAAACAGCATTCATCGCTCTCTTGAAAAACCCCCACCTCTCCCTGCAAATAACTGGGACACACCTTCATCCACTCCTGTCTCTAGCTCAGAAGGTGAGACTTTCTTGAGTTATTTCATTGACACCTGAGAGCCATTAGGTCTGCTGAACAGAAAGCATCTGAACTTTGACACATGCTAACCATTTCCCTGCTGCAATTGAACTTGATTTTTATCTTTCACTGGGAAATGTAATCACCAGTTGGCAAAAGCAGGTAACTTAATGTTTTGTTTTTGGTGGGGAGGACAGTAAAGGGAAAAACCTATACCTTGGTTTTAGCATATATCTTTGGTAACATGTAAATAGTGTCTAACATTTATGCACGTATGCACACACACATGCCTATCTCATTGATCTGTTTTGTAACAACTGCTCTGCACAGAGTGGTTACTAGAGAAGAATAACTCCTTAATCTCCTTTAAGAAAATTAAACAATAAATTCAAATTAATTAGTTAAATCTGAGTTGAAGTCAAAGGTAAATTTGTTGGAACTGGAAGAGCACTTGCAGAGGTAAAGTTGGGAAAAAGTAATAAGGGAGCCGGGGTGACAGTTCTCCTTTTTCAAGACAAAATACAAAACAACTAAAAAGAAGGAAAAGTTTATTTTGGATCATGATTTGAGAGGACTCGATCTATGGTCCATTGATTTGTTGCCTCCGAGTCAGAATGGCAGGGAGTATATGATAGGGCAAAGATGCTTACCTCGTGATAGCAAGAGAGTAAAAAGAGGGAAATCACTTTTATTTTAAATAAATCCCCACCCTTTCAAACCCTTAAACTAATGATCTGTACATGAATGAATTCATTCATGAGATCAGAGTCCTCCTGATCCAATCATTTCCCAATCATTTTGCTGCACACTGCTACACTGGATACCAAGCATTCAACATAGGAACCTTTGGAGGATTTAAGACCCAAACCACATATGGAAATAGATAAGCAAACAAGTCTAAGCTCTACAAGGATTCTGTGAAGAACACTGTTCAGAGGCACCTCTGCTCCCCACTAGGAGCATCCCAAAGTAGCCATATATTACCACCAAGAAGATTAATTTTCTGAATGCTGTCAAATTAATTGTCCTTATGTCTTTTTCCTTGATGAGTTTCATGATTGGCAGAGAGCAGGAATGAATTTCCAACCATTCTCTGCTTTGAAATGAAAAAGGTAAGATAACCAATGTCTGTCCAAAGAAAGTTTTGAGACTCTACCATTAATGCATTCTTGGTAGATAAAAAGACGGCTCCAAACAAAGTGGGGATGGTTCAGTTCCTTCTAGGCAGACAGTATCAGAACCAGCAGATTTAAACCTGTTCTACGACATCTCATTCTCTTTGTGGCATCCTTTATTGATTTTGTGGTGAGCACAGTTTACTAGTGCCCACGTTATCCTAGTATAGAAAAGAAGTAAAATACAATGGGTAATGAATTCAAAGTCAGATCTATTTATTAATGATGTCATGTATGAAAAATTATCAAATTCTCTGAGCCTCAGTTTCTTCATTTCTGTCTGATACAGTTACTTCTTTTTCATAAAGTCATTGTTAACTTTGGGTGACACTATAATGATGGAAAACACTCCTACTGCTGACTGTGTGCCAGGCATAGTTCTATACTCTTTACCATATACTAATAAGACAGCTCAGCTATCATCATTGATTAACAAGGGAAGAAACTGGGGCAAGAGGACTAACCAGTTAATTAGTGACTAAGTGAGGGAGTAATTTGAAAGTCAGTAGTCTGATTTGGTATTTGTGTCTTAAGTCCTCTCTTGACTTTTATAACTACCACACTGGCATTCAGAAAAAGTTTAAGACATGGTCATTCAACACTGATTGTTTTCATTCAATATGTAAAATGTCAGAACAAAAAATATGTAATCTTGGATGCTTAGCATTCTTCCCTAACTTAAATTTAAAACATAACAACTATCCTTGGGACATCTCCCCTCTCAACACCCATTTCGGTAGCAGGGCTGTCCAAGCTTTCTCTTGCAGACCTACCATAGAGTTAGACAAATCAGGATTCACTAGCTTATCACATTTACATCCTTCATAACAGATTAGATTCAGAAGAACTTCACTATCAGAGGTTCTTATTCTGGGGTGGGAAGGGAGAAAAGAATGGAAAAAAAACAAAAAAGCAGTAAAGAAACAGAATTCTCATTGAATTTCCCATCTTGCCTCAGCTGGCTCCTGATGCCAAATCTTGTTATTAAGGAATCAGACAGATGAACTGTATTGCACTATAAAATTGAGGGTTGGGGACTCTAAAGGTTAAAGTCTACAGTATTTGTAGTTCAAGTAACTGTTAGCCACTCAGGTTTGGGATTGTTTTGTTGCAGTTGTTGTGTGTTGTTATTAATAAATGTAGAATGTACATCTATTTGTAGTACAAATGGAACATTTACCAAATAGACCAGCTGCTGCACCATAAAGAAAGTCCCAATAAATTGCAAAGAACTGAAATCACATTAAGAATGTTCTCTGACTGAAGGAATTGTTAGGAATCAATTAGCAAAAGGAGAGAAATTTTTAAAAAACAACAAAAATATTTGTTAAGAAGGCATTAAAGACTTTTGGTATAAACTTAAAAATAAAATTTCCCCTTTTCATATGCAATTTGCTAGTGTCGAAAAATATGTAAATATGTATAATCTACACCTTAATCAAGACATGGAGCAGTTTCACTTTCTGCAAAGATCCTCAATGTCTCTTCACAACCATCTCCCTACAAGCCTACACTTTGGCGGTCACTGATCTGATTTGATATCTACTGCCATAATTTTGTACTTTGTATCAGGCTTTCTTGAGTCCGACACAATGTTTGAGGTTCATTCACACTGCTGAGTATATCGGTGATATATCCCTTCTTATTTCTGGATAGTCCTCCATTGTATGAAGGTGCCATTATTTACTTACCCACTGGCCAAGGTGAAGGGCATTTGGTTTATTTCCAGTAGTTGGTAACTGTGAATGAAGTGTATAAAACATGTATACATACAATTATTGGATGTGTATTTAACTTCATAAAAATTCTTCCTAAATTTTTTCCAAAGTGCTATGCAGTCTTTATTCTCACCAAAAATATGTGAAAGATCTTTTGTTCTGCTTCTTTGTTTGCTTATGCCACTCTTAGGTTTTCTTGTCTTCTGAATAAGCATAAGTTGTATCTAATTGGGGTTTTAATTAGCATTTTGCTAATTACTATTAATCTTTTCATGTACTTTTGTAGTGTTGTCATATGTTCATCAGTGAAGTGCTTGTTCAACTCTTTTGTCCTTTTTTAAACTGAATGTGTAGTTTTGATTATTAAGTTTTGAGAGTCTTTTTTGGAAAATAAAAGTAAATCTTTAATGAAATGTTATTATGCCAAGTATTTTCTGCAAGTCTGTAACATGTGATCTCATTTTGTTAACCATACTGAGCAACAGATTTTGATTTTGATGAAATTCATTGACGCATTAGGATTCACTAAAGGAAAAAGATCAGCATGAAACATGTGTATTTGTTATGCAAGATATTTATTAGGTAGGCTTACAGGGTCAGAAAGGGAACAGTCTCCATGGCCATCTGAAGAGTCAGAAGAATTCAAAAATAGCCATCTACATGCTGGAAAGCTGAAAATTCCAGGAGCAGTTGAGGGTCAAAGACCTCAGAGCTCACTGTAGCTACCAGTAGGAGTGTCAGAAGGCAGAGAGTCTGTGCCAGAAGACAGAAAAATACACTGGGAACCAGTGTGCAAAAGTAATGGTGAAGCCCAGAGCTTCTCAAAAGGAAGAAAGAAAGAAAAGAAGGCTTGTTTTGTTCCTCTTTACCTTTCTGTCCCTTCCAAGCCTATTTTTTGGTGACACTACATCTGAGTGGGGTCTTCCCTCCTCACTTTGTGGCCTGCATGTCAGTCACCCACAGAGATACCCAGAACTTAACAATCCACCAGTGGTTCTTAAATTCTTACTTAGGTCAAGTTGATATATCACAATGAACAATTACACCATTTACTTATAAAGCTTTCTATTCAGTGATTTTTCCTATCTCATTCACCAGAAGGTGGCAAAGAATTACTTTTCATTTTCTTCATGATCTGAAGAAATGTTCTAAACTTTTTTCCCATGCTTTATGCAATTGTTATCATCTATTTTACTTTTCCATATGCTAGGAATATATATCTGTTAATCCTTTTTGCTTGACACACCTTTTTTGTAAAAATTCAGGTTTTTGCCTAATATGTTTCTTTCAAAAACTTTTTAATATTTGGTTTAGTGAAATTTCTCTCATAATGGATTTTTGTTTGTATGAAAAAATATTTCTCTTTCATAGTTAATTTTTATAAGAAAGGTTCTAGATGTAGTAATCTAGGATGAGTGCTTTTTGTTGGTTTGTTTTTGGTTTATCTTCTTTCAGCACTTTAAAAGTATCACTTGATTTTCTTCTTATTTGTGTGGTTTCTGACAATGTTTGTTTTAATTCTTATGTCTATTCATCTGTATGTGACTTTTTTCTTCTGTATTTTAATATTTCATTTTCATATTGATTTTCAAATTTTGAATACAATAGTTTACGTATATGCACATATGCACACATGCATAATGCATGTATATTTTCTTATCTTGGTGTTCTCTGAGTATCTTGAATTGCTTGGTCAGTATCTCCTATGATTCCAGTTACTTTAAGTACATATGTGTTAGCAGGATAGTGTCTTACAACATTTGAGTAATCTGTTCTTTTTTATTTTTCACTCTTTTATTTTATGTGTGAGTGTGTGTGAATGTATGTGTGTATGTGTGTGTTTTCACTTGGATGAACTGCCTAAAAAGCATTTATTAATCCCATTCTTATTTATAATCAATTTCATTTTTAAACTTTTCTGATTTAACTTTAACTTCAACTTCACTGAATCTCTCCTTAGCTATGTCAAATGTATTAATTAAATCGTTAAAGACATTCTGCATCTCTCCTTTCCTAGTTTTGATTTTATGCCTAGTATTTTACCTTGTTCTTTATCACAGTATCCAACTCTGCTGAAATTCATCATGTGTTCAGATGTGTTCTTCGTCTTTTCTCTAGAACTTTTATTAGTAGTATTTATTTTATTTTTCCAGTTGTTTCAATGTCCAGCTGATATTTTAGGCTGTTTCTCCTGGTTATTTATTGAATAAATACCATAAGTCTAGTGCTACAAGAAATTCATAATTGTAGAAGATGAGGCTAAATGAATAGTCCAAGATCACACAGCTGAGAATGGATACAGCAAAGTCAAGTGGAATTCGGAATCCATTATACTGTGCTGCACTATAGTATAAGCACAACAAATGCTGAACAGAGGGTTAAATGACCAGGAATCCTCAAGCATTCAAAATCTAGAGTCTTCCAATAGGAATGCTCAGAGGACCCAAAACTTTGGACACAACTAAGGGAAACTATTGGGGATTATACCTATGTTCTGATAAGGCTAAGCCATTGCAAAACCAGACAAGGCAGATGTTTAGTAGATGGGTGTGACTATGGCCAAGGAAGAGGTATACTTCGCTCTTCTCTTACACTCCAAACTTGCTCACCTGGCCAGAACATCACAGGGTCTGGAGCGGTCCTGGAGGATTTGGTCTTTGTGGCAACATTTGACATAATTTTATTTAGACCTCCTAATTCATCCTGACTCTTCGCAGGGAAAAGACTACTTTTTCACTGAATCAAGCTTTTTTGCTTATAAAATAAGCCTTGTGATTTGTCTCTTCCCCTACTAAAACAAAATACATAGCCCTGTTCTATCTCAAAGCCAGCAATATGTTGGCTGTAAGCCAAAATCACAGCTCAGAAATCCAAGCCCTAGAATGACCTGAGATGGGGCCCGGAACTTTTCTAACTCCAAAGGCATAGCTGCCTATAGATTCTTCATGTATCAAGGCATTTGGAGAGTGGCCGGCACAGTTACTGGTCCTGTGAATACCTTCTGTCCATTCAAGTCAGTAAACAGTTCATCAAAAGACAAAACATCTCGCATGAGACTGGGCCTGAGTGAGGTGTAGAATCAGAGGTCACCTGCCAAAAAGCGTAGAAAAGAGAGGAGAGGATGGCTTCACAGGCATCCACATAACACATAAGCTTCCTCCACAAGAGCAAGTCTCTATGGGGCAGAGTTTTTATGGACTGAATTCTGACAGGGAGCAATCCATACTTGCTGCCTCCATTTAGAAGATGCTCTTCAAAGAGGGTCTTTGATGCTAAAGGTCTCCAGCAAGTCTGTATAAGATCTTTTCATCTTTGGTCCAACAAACATTATTCCTAGGAAAATAATTCAAAAGAAATATAAATATGGAGTGGTATTATCTATAGCAACCAAGCTATGACATCAAGGTCATAGTATATCAATTGAACTGAAGTTTCATGCAGTTATTAATATAATTTTGACCTATATTTAGAGTCACAGAAAAAACATAGTTGAAGGAGTGGAAATATTACAGTTATAATTCATGAAAATTTCTCAGACATCATTAGTATTCACATGGAACAGGCATAACAGCTGAAGAGGAAGCAATCTTGGGGACTAAGCTCTTAATCTGTGGTGTATATCCTATTTCTGGGTACCTAGTGTCAGAATTATATAGCGTCATAAGTAACCCTATTGGTGTTAGGGAATCAGTTGGTGTGGAAAAAATTTCACATATTTAGCATAATTAATATGGGAAAAACAATTCAGAATGATGCAATCTATAAATAAATTCATTTCTATTTAAATATATATACTGCATATGTAATATATATTATATATACACACACATATATACAGATACAAGTACAGTTGAAATGCAAAAATTTAAACTACAAAATTAAAACAAATTTTTTTCTTTTTTATGTAATATATATATATATAGAGAGAGAGAGAGAGAGGGCTACAGGTAGTGTCAAAATGCAAACATATAAAGTTAAACTACAAAATTGAAACTTAAAATTTTTAAGTAAATATATACAATGAAGTAATACATTATGTACTATGCTTTGTAATATATTTCATATGAGAAGCGAGACTCCAAAACTAAGGCTATCTAGAAGCTAAAAAAAATAAATTAAGTTATGCAAGTTCTCTAACTCTGTGTCCTGTCACCTAGCAATTAAAAGGGCAGTGTCCACTTCCCTATATTTGTGTCCCTGAACAAACCATCAGTCAAGTGTAAAGGATATAATGAAGACATATTTAGATGTGACAGGATGCAGCAATTTTAAGTTGCTGTTGAAATTTGAATGTAAGAATTGATTACACTGATCAGTTATCCCCCAAGTTAGCAACCATTAAGAAATAGACACAAAAAGTTGAATGATCAAAGACTTGTCTTTTTTGCTGACAGTAGTGAGCTGCACCTGTAGTCAACTGGTCCCTCACTAAACTCCAGATGATCTCTAAGTCTAGAGGTTTGGGTGAGTGACTTGAGTGAGGGCTGGAGGACAGATGGTCCTCCAGAGTTGCTGCCACATCTCCACTGGGCCTAGAAAAGGCCTCTCGCCGTGCAGTAAAGGCAGGGCTAACCCCTGCTCCATGTGAGCCTCCTATCTGAAATGTGTTCAGAAGGGCGACAGCTATCAAAGGCCACCTCAAAACAAAAATTTCTGAGGTAGCTGAACTGCAGGTGTTGATCAAGGCTTGAGGAAAGGGGAAGAGTTAGTGCAACTGCAGAAAACTATTGACAAATATACAGTTACTATTTTTGAGTGTTCAAAATTAATACATAGGCAATATACACAAAATTAAAATAGAACATTAATTTTTATATGAATCTGGAGATGTAGCTCAGGTAGAGCTCTGTTTAACATACATGAGGCCTGGGTTCAATTCCCAAGAAAGCTGCAATGTTGGGATGTAAGTCTGGGTCTGCTAATGGCCTATAGAGTGCTCATCCAGGAAACCCAGGGAGCATTAAAGCCCCAGAGTGGCTTACTGTGCAAAGAAGAGACTATCGGTGATCTACAGGGGGAAAATAGAGTAGGAATTGGTTGATAAATAGAAAGGAGACTACTAAAAATCATTGAGTTATATGCTTACACCAAGCCAATGTTATGGTATGTAAATTGTATCACAATATGGCTCCTTAAAGCAAAGCAGATGGTGTGGGTCAAGCCAATCTTGTTTGCATAAAAAGGTGGGGAAAGTATTGCAATCAAAATAGTTGTATCAATAGCTTTTTCGTTTACTCAAAGTATATGCATTATATTTTTATTTGAAAAACTAAATTTTCCAACTGGGAAAACATATTTTGTTTCCAAGAAAAGCTTAGCTAAAACTATGTTGTGTGAGGATTTTATAAAGGGAAATAGCATCATTGGATTTAACTGAAAAAATCAGTGAACATTATACCTTAAATTTTTCTACCGGTGGAAACCAAAAGTATATCTCCTTTGCACATAGCACAGGTGTTTTGCCATATCTAAACAGACCTCTATCTTCCTTTTCTCCCATCTGAAAAGTTAGTAATGTGATGTTTTTTCTAGAATCATTCACAAGAAATCTTCCCAGGGTAGGTAACTACCACCCTTGCAGTAGAAGTATATGATGATGTAAATGGGGGCCTCCCTGTATGACACACATGCAGAACCTATAACAGGCTGTAAAGTCCACCCATTGGACATATTTGAGAATAAATAGGCTGAGGGGAAGCAAGTCAGTGGCTGTAAGCAGGCATATGAGAGGCTGGATCTTGAGGGTAAGCGATTAGGAATACATTTAAGGGAAATGTTTCTGAAAACACCATGCACAGAACATCAGATGGCTATTTAACAAGGATTTTCAAACTCTAGATCACAAACTGTTCCCTCTTCTATTTAATGATGATGGACCATGTCTTCCTGACTTCAGTAGCCCCCAAATTTCCCCCATCTTTATGATTATACCTGCCTTCCTGGGCATGGTAATGTTACTCAAAAAGTAATATGTGACTTCCCAGGGCTACCTGTTCCCTGTCTTGAACATGTTTGACAATCTTAAAAGTGCATATTATATTCTGAAAAGTCAAATATATGGACATTTTTGCAATCAAAAAAGAGACACCTTTGCCATTCCCTTTAGGGTCTCCTTTAAGGAGGATTTAACTGTCTCTTGCTTTATGTCAGTGAAATTGACCTCCCCATGAAGAGGCAGGGATGACTTAATAAGACAAGAAGACCCTATGGAGGTCTTCTCATCATAGGGTCCCCTACATTTAAGAATTATCAATTTGGTGTTCATTTTTCCATAACATTGCCTGCTTTTATATACACAAACTTATATATAGAAGTAGAGAGGTTTTTTTTTTCATTAATAATGAGAGCTCCTTCACATTCTTAAAGAATTTGCCCTTAAGCATTAAAAGCAGTTCTAGGAGTTCTGCCCTGCAGCATACTTACCCATCTAATAGGTATGCCAACATTTATTTCTCTATTTCCTTAGCCACACAAAGTTTACCCTCATTTCCACTATTAAAAATAAATCTGTAGTGAAAATTCTTGTACATGCTATTCAGCACATAATTTTTCTGTGGAATAAACTAAAATATAGAGATCTTGGACTACAGGGTAAGCACACTGTTAATTTTAATAGGCATTGTCAAAATGCCATTTTAAATGACTGTATCAAATTATACTTCCACCACAGTCTTAACCTGTTCTAGGAAAACCATTTTAGAAGGCAAGAAATTTTAGACTCCTGGGTCTGAGTTCTTGGCTTCAGAGTCTCCGAGTTGTAGGAGCTCAGATGTCCATGGAAACCTGCCTCCCAAGGTGATGTCTCTAGATGCACTACAGTTTATGTAAGTCTGTAAAACATATGCCAGAATGGTGGTCCTTCACCTGAATCTGCTGAAGGAACTGAATTTGCAAGCTTTTCTCTATGCTCTTCCCAGCTAAATTACAATCAAAAGCAAAATTTGGACTAAAATCAACCTCTTTTCTTGATTCTTATAATAAAAGAATTAATACCTGGTCCTGAGAGGTGAGAAATGAATAAAATCTCAAAATAAAGTTTAGTTCAACCGTGCTTAGGAAAGATGAGGAAGATCAACTGGCTCATCTCTTCTCCCTTTGCTGAAATTGCTACAGTTTCAATGCCAATAGAAATGAATATTGGCCACAAGAACAGTTTTTAAGTTAAGTTTGGGGAACGTATTTAGGATATTGGAATTAGTATGAGTTTGTCTAGGTTCACATCCTTGCTCTAAATATTTGGCCACATGACCTTAAGCAAGCAGCCTCCTTGTACATTTCAGAAGTGTTGCACTCTCATATTGCATATTGAACTTTCAATATGAAACTCTTTTCCTGGGTCTAGCTTCCTCTCACTATTCAAGAGCCAAGTCAAAGCTCTCATCTCTCAAAAGGCCTTGTTTAGCTAACATACCTAATGTAAATCCCAAGCATTCTGCCTGAAGTATTAGGTAAGAAATTTATATTTTGATTGGATTTCATGGACCAACTATCCTTCCTAGAGAGAAGACCAGCCTGAGCACAAACCCAATGCAAGATGTGGAGAAAAGCAGATTCTTAATACTAACTTCTGAGCAGGAATATCTTTAAAAGTGTCTTCTCAGGTCTACCTATTTTCAGTTTACTCTTACAGGAAAAAAAAAACAAATAGTGTTATGTAGAGCAATAAGTTTCAACTTTGGCTGTTCATGATAATCCCCTAGGATGGTTTACAAAAACTAAATCCTAAGCTCTACTTCTACTCAATTTGTTTTAATTTACTAAGGGTATGTTGTGGGTAAGAGGATTTTTATAGTTGCCCAGGTGATCCTAAAATGTATGGCCAAGATACAGAACTTTAGGCTTATTTGTGCTAAAAGTCAGAATTCCCAACAAGCTGGGCTGGATTCACTGGTGAACATGTTAAGAATAAAAATGCACAGGTTTTGCCCAAGACCTGGTGAATCAGGTACTCTAGGTAGAGCCCAGTCGGTGTGTCTTAGTAAGCCTTCCAGGTGATGCTGATATGTGCTCAAATTTAAGGTTCTCGAGTTCTCTGAGCTGAAGATATTATTTGGAACATTTAGCTACTGCAAGGTTTTCTGCTGCTATCAGAGGGTTGCTACTTTAGGATGAAAAGTGGATGAACCTTCTTGAGCTCTAGCTATTCAGTGGAGGTAGAGAAAGGTGAAAGAGTTAATGGTGGATGTCCCATTCCCTGCTACAACAAAGAAAGGCAATGTAAATCTATCTCAAGGCAGGGCCACTTCAATGAAAAAAAAATACAAAAAGGTCTTCCCATTGCAGAGCACACTGAGCATCACTGCAAATGTGATGCTGAAGAAGTGAAGTGCAGGAGGGGAGCCAGGAGTGGCAGAGGGCACTCTAGAAGAGGGATACCCTCTGGAGTGTAAAACATCAAGGGTTTAGGTGGCTCCTCAGAAGGTGTCTCCACAGGGAGTCACCAGAACAAAGAGTGGTCCACAAAACCCTCCTGCTGCTGCAGAAAAAGACCAAGATCAAGTGTGTTCAGTTTTGGGGTGTGCTTGTATATCAACCTCTTTGCCATCCTTCTGATATCAGGTAACCACATGTCAGATGAGCAGTAGTACATTCAAGGAGCAGCAGCATGTAATGGGGGGAAACACTAACCTGTAGGTCAAACTCACCTGGGTTTGAACCCCGGTCTAACTGTGAAGACAGGTAATTTACAGAGCTCATTGCAAATTGAATGCCTCATCTACAAATGGAGGTAATAAAACCTACCATGTTGATTTGTGTAAGGATTAGAAATAGTGCTTAGCACAGGGCCTGGCAGCTCCTAGGACCTTTGTAAGTAGTAGCTTCTATATTATAATTATTACCATTATTCAGCTAGTGAGTTAACAAATATTTATTAGGTTCTTACTGTGTGCCAGATACTAGTAAAGACACGAAAAATAAAATGGTGAAGGAGAACAGACATAGTTATTTTACTTGGGAGCTATAAGCCCTACAGGGGAGACACAGTAATCAAAAAATATGTTACATAAATAAAAGCAAAATCTATCTAGAGTAAGTGATATAAAAGATAGACACATAAATATAGAGTGTAGATGACAGGAATTGTGGTATTATCCCAAAAGAGGAAAGCAAGTGCCACAGAAAATGTGTATAAGTGGTGCCACTTAAACTGACATCTGAAGTATAAATAGAACATCGGTAGGTATGGAGAAGGCAAACTATAACGTTTTTGACAGCTTGTGCAAAAGTACTGTAGCATATAAGAACTTTAAGGAACCTAAAGTGGTCAATGAATTCTGAGTTTGGAAAGCAAAGCATAGTATAATTCAAGACGCATCTGGACAAGATAAAAAGAAACAGAAAAATGAAAGTCATCCTTTCCTCTCTTGTCATGCATGGTAGAATGGTGTTGTGTGTTTGCTGGTATTTTCCATTCCCAATTTCTGTTCCTGCTTTTATGGGACTTGGTGAAGATGTGTACCTAGCTACATATCATATGAAGACACACTGGGGAACTTGAAGCTGCCCTGGTTATACCCTGAGATGATCCTGATAACAGAATTGTGGGAGGCTTTGCCTTATTATGGAGCAAAGGAGTAGCCCCATTGAAACCCGCAAGAGTATACACATTTCTCAATTGCTCTCTTTTGTGGGTTTCAACAGTGTGCCTGGAAGTTGAATTAATGAAGCACACTTCTGGCCAAGGCCATGTCCTGAAAAACTCTAGGTCTAGTAGAGAGATGAATTCGACTCTTACTGTTTTCCTTAAAGTTCTCAGTATATTTACACATTCGGGGATACTGGTTCTTCCAACATCCACAGTGACTGCCATTGGTGGGTGTGATTCTTTCCTAGGTTATTTTTATTGCCAGTGTCCACTGTTGTTGGAAGACTTTCTAGGATGCAGCATGCATAGGGCTTTTGATGGAAAAATGCCTCCCTTGGCACCTCTTTGTAGGAACCTCATATATCAAAATACTGCTCCTACATCACCCTTCCAGCCAGCATTCATAAATGTCCAGGAGGGAAGAAACTTATGCAGGAAGACAATATCTCTTAATAAAATCTTGAGAGAGTTTTTATTTCATTTCTAATAAATCTTCTGTGAGTGAGTGTCATACAATCCTTTTTTAAGAAGCAAAATTGCCTCCAATTATTTTTCTGGATCAGGACTACAGAATAATTTGTACCCATGTAACACATCTGAATTCTTCTTTGGTTTGCAAATAGTAGATACAATTTTTAATTCACTCATTAAATTATTATTCAAACTCATTTAAAGCAAATAAACTTTCACTGAGCACATCTTAATACAAAAGTATAGTGAAGTTTAGTATAAATGCCATAATTTATTACATTATACTTGCTTGAGGATTATCCTGTACATTTGGTTCTTAAGAAAAGACGCAGAATTGGAGAGATTTGACATAGCATCATGGAAACAATGCAAATTCTGAAGTTAAATGAGCATCTTTAATTCAGATCCAGGCCTCCTGTGTGACTTAGAGCACACGGTTTTACCTCTCTGAGTGTATTTGCTTCCTTTTATAGAATATGGTGGTAATTAGAGATCACTTCAGAAATTAAAAAAAGCATAATGACCTGTGAGCTTAATGCAGTGCCTGGCACATCATGTACAATCATTACATTTTATTTTACTATTTTTTTCATGGCTTCTAATCTAATAATAGCCTCAGGTCTTTCTACCTCATTATAGTAATAGTTGCAATTTTTTGAGCACATACTATATGCCGTGAACAACCAAGTACTTTATGTGAATAATCTCATTAGATATTTCCAATAACCCTTCAAAGCAGTGCTATTATCATTACCATTTTACAGATGAGGAAATTGAGATGCAGAGAAGTTAAGCTCCGGATGCAGGGCCCCGTGGCTGGCAAGTGGTGAAAATCTTGTGGAACTGCAGTTTTCTTTTCTGCATGCTCCATGCTGCCCACAAGTCAGCAGCACCAAATGCAAAGCTCCGCTGCTAAGGGAAGCAGAAGAACCTCTCTGTGACACTAGGTGGTCCTCCTCAGGGCATGCAGTGCATCACAGACATTGAAGCTGGGGTTTGGCCTTCAGAACAAGGCTTCCCCTGGAAAGTCATTTTATGATCCAGTGAAATACTAGAACCTGCCTGGAATTTTGACTCTGGGAAATCAGTGCTCAAATAGGGTAAAGAGGTGAATGGCCTTACTGGATTGTTTTACATGGTCAGTTTCTTTGTTGGTTGAATGAATACTAACTGGCCCTCAGGAATCCTCTGGGTAGACTGTACTGTATGACAACTGTTAAGCATGGAACACCGGATCTGGAATCTGCCTCCCTGAAGTTTACCCACCTCTATAGCTATGTCACCTTGGGAAAGTTACTTGATCTTTTAGCTTCATTTATTTTAGCATTACCAGTACTCTTAGTAGTAATAGAAAACTGATGATATTGCTATAACATCAGCAGAATAAATATGACTGAAATGAGACATATTTGCACCTTTTTTTTTATGTGAGAAATTCTTCATGATTCCCCAGTTGTATGTTATCACTTTCAGGGAATTGTAGTTAAGTGGCTGAAGTATATTGTTAGTTGCAGTGTTTCTAAACGACAGTTATGGAGGCATCTGGGTTGCCACAACTGGAAGCCCCAGTAACAAGATGGGAGTTCAGAGCGTGAATACAGCAGAACTGAATTTTGGATTCACAAATCTACACATGACCTTAGGTGAAACAGTTAGGAATCTAGCCTATAGCACCTCCTAGGGAAGCTAAAGCCTAAAGTTATTCTACTCAATTGGAAATTTGCAATTTTTTTTGGTACAGGGTCAAATAGTATATATTTTAAATTGATAAGTCAAGAGACAATATCTTCAACTTACCCACCTACTGTCCTCAGTAAAGTGCTAACAGTCTTTTTACATTTAGCATTTACATTGTTAATAGATGTTACATGATAGATAGATGTTAGAGAGATAGATAAATGATAGAGAGATAGTTGATAGGTAGATAGATGACAGATGATAGATAGATAGATGATAGAGAGATAGATAGATAGATAGATAGACAGATAAATTCCTCACTTGCCCAATTTAACAAAAACAGGAAGACTGGATTTGGTTTGTAAGTCATAATTTACCAACTCCTATCCCAGAATATAGTCTTTAAAGTTGTAGATTCTGGAGCCAAACCACCTGAATTTGTATTCTACATTCATGACATTGAAGCAGAGGGACCTTGGGTAACTTATTTAAATTCTCTGTGTTTCAGATTCCTCATCTATATAAAAGGGGTAAAGATGTTAATAGGAGTAGACATGAAAACTCCTTGCAATGGTGTTTTCCAGCAATCAGTGTTAATTGTTTGCCTTTGTTATCATCATTCTTGTCTAGTTTTCCCAATTTCTCCTGGTTTAGAAAATCTATCTAGGATCAGCCATTCCATACATTATTGTATTCTATTTCTCTGTATGCAGATTTTCTTCATATGTATTTACTTTCTTCTTGTCTTAGGAAGCTTGTTACAAATGCTGGGTTTTGCTGAAAGATGCCCTGATAATGAGCATTAATATTTGTTGCTAGTAGCTCCCCAGAACAAGAATTTAGGATTAACTGTCCCAATAGTTCTGTACATCCTCCCTTTTGGTCAGGATTCCAGGCTGGAAGACAGATGAAAATGACAAATATGAGCCACTGGATTAACCTTAAATCCAACTCAGCAGCAACCCTGTGTAAGGCTCAAAATCCAGCGGTTAAATGCACACTTTCCAATTTCCTTCCAGACCAGAAGGGGAAGACGTAACTGATGATTGGGAAAACCAAGCATGTCTCTGTCCAGGCCGTGTGGTTGGACCCAGGGAAGCTAATTCTATGCTGAGAGTGAACTCAGTTGAACTTTGTGGATTTGGAAATAAGCATGGAAAGGTTGACCTTATAGCAGGCCAGGATTCCTCCCAGAACAGTAGAGCTTGAGAGACACACAAGCACCTCTGAACTCCTCAAGTGTCCACAATGAAAAGTGAATACCCCAAGATGCAGCTGCTAGGATTTACTTTTCCTAAGTGTGTCAATTGTCGTTTGTCTTTTCATGCATAAAATAAGAGTGAATAAGTTTAGGTAGGTTTATTTTAAGATAAAAACTTCAAAAGTACCAATTTGTAAAAGATAAAACTTCATACCACTTTTCTATTCCAAATCCCTCTCACCAGAGATAAACATAATTATTATTTCTTCTGGCTTTTCTGGAAATCTCTTAAGCATTTATATAGAAATTTACTTGATTCAGTAGCTAGAAACATATTTTGTTTGCACTGACAGTCATGCAATATTTACTTTCAGTAACTACCTCTTTTGACTTAAATTATACCTTGAACTAAGTGTTCTACTTTAATGCCAAATGCCCCCTTGTATAATTTTATTATTCCCAAATACCCAACTCTTGTTTCTTTCCATTCTGTAATGTCATTCTCTATACTTAGAAATCTGTAATGGATGTCATCTTATTCAAATAGAGATGAATGCCCATACACAGAAATATTTTGCCTAACACACAAGAAATGTGGAAGCGTAATTCTCCATCTATAATCTAAAACAATCTGCTGTCTCCCCAGGTTCTAAAACCACTTATTGCTTCATTGTTTTTTATACCTGCGTTTTCTTTCTTCTACTGATAGCTTCCGGAATCAGTGATTCATTTATTGTCCAAGAAATGACAATATAGTTGCTTAAAGATATGCTGAGACACCCTGCTACCCATTGGTCTCCCAGCTCTCAATTGAAAGTTTATAGTGAAATTTGAAAGGTTATGAGATAAGGTAACAAAGCATCAGTTTGCTTACAAAATCTGCTCTCTCCCAGGTGCCATTGTTAATTTTCAGAGTGATACAGATGCATCACTAATAGTTATTAAGAGAACATATAAGGGACTAAAGAGGCAAGGAATGTCTTGGTTCATTAGAAAAGGAAAAGGGTAGAATCTTTCACTATAGATCAATAGCGCTGTTATGATATGTTAGAAGAATTTGACAGTGCACAAGTGAAATGAAGACTCATGAACACTTAATAAAAGAGCCAACCTGAGATCATTGAAACCACACCATCCATCAGTGCCCTCAAAAACCACATTTTCTTTCAAGGTGTCATTGCCACACTGGCAGATCAGGAAAATACCATGAATGTAGAGGATCAAGAATTCAGAAAAGGGCTTTACAAAATGCTTTCTGAGTGAAAGGTGGCATTTCGTTTGGTTGGGCTCATTCTCAGAGGATACTGAGAAACAGTACGTCTCACTGCCCATCAGCTACCAGTGGAATCTCTCAAGAGTCACTGGGGTGCTTTTATGGGCCTCGGGGCTGACATAGTCTCAGGGAGAAAAATACCAAGGATGCTTCTTCTGGAGGAATGCAAAAGTCCAAAAAAGTTTGTGACCAAGGGTTATGTTCATTGTGCATGTTCGTTGCTGCTAATGTGGATCAGCAAAAACAAAAAAGATCCAGTGTCATTGATGGAAAACTTTCAAATACTGTAGAAACACTATACATGTTTAAGAATAGAGTCTGCTCAGTAGGAAAGGAAATAGAATATGTATTTTTCAGAAGTCCTCCACATAGCCTAGTCCAGACAACTGGACCCTAAAAGAGCAAGTAAGACTTTCATGCCTCTGTACACTTGACCTCTTACCTGTCTTTAAGTAATGATCCCTGTGTGGATGAAAGAGTTGCAGGTACTCACTCTCAGCAAGTATCTGTTTGTTCTGGATCTAGCCTTGAGACTTTTCCTGGACAGAAAGTGTTGTATAAGAACCAGCTCTTTTACTCACAGTCAAGACAGTGTTTCCCAAGGAATGGTGCACAGGTCCCTTAATTGGAATCAAGTGAATGCTTGTGCCAAAAGTACGGATTTCTGAAACACACTCTTTATTCACTTAGTGATGATTCCCACAGCCATGACTGTGAATAGAAAGTTTCACACTCACTCTGAAGGAAGCGTGTGAGAATCTGTCTGTGAGTATGGGAGCAAACACATATGTGTAGTGATGGGTAAGCACATGTGTGTGTGCCCTGCACCACTGCAAGTGCATGTGTGGACTTAGGAGAATGCATGTGGTGCAAGGACCATATGTGCTGCATCAAGCATGGTTGTGCCTTCTGCTCAATGACCTAATCACACAAAAGTCCATACTCCAAGTTTCTGAAACTGAAAAAAAAAACCTCCTACCACTTCCAGAAGTATTCATAGGTTGGAAGTATAAAGAAACCCTCTTCGCAATTTAGTCAACGACCCACCAGGCATTTTTGAGACTTAATGTGTTACAGCAACAGCTGGTTTTGGACTCACACAGATCTGAACTTGCACTTGGATCTGTCCTGGAATGTTTACCACTTGTATTACATTGGTCAAGAAATGTGCTTGCTGAGACTTAGCATTCTTATCTGGAGAATGGATGCATGAGTGCCAATTCTTTAAAGTACATATTCCTCCTATTGCTATGTGTGTTGCAGTCCCAGCAATCAGATGCAGAAAACTTGAGGGAGATGAAGATAACATTATTAGAGATATCAAATTCAAAAGATAGGAGGACAGCATCATGAATTCATAATGAGGTTGCCCCTTCCTCTGATGAAAAGTTTGACTTTTCATAACCAGAGAGCTCTCTCAAATCACAGACTTCCTTAAGAGCTGCTGAACTCTCTAGCAACAGATGCATTGAGCAAAAACTGAATCATGGAGACACATGCCCCAGCCACTAGCAGGACTTTGACTTTGAGTGTATATCAGCTCTTAGCATTTGGATCCTTAACCCTGAGATCTTGGGATTCTCTAGTCAGCCAGTGCTTTGTGTACTAGCCATTAGTAATGGCTTCGAGTGTCAAATCCTGACCTTGCCCACTTGCACCACTCAGAATGGCTCGTTAGGGTCAATCAGAGGTTGCTAGGAGAAGGTCATAAACATAACTGCGGGGATTCACTCCCAGTGAATGCGCCAGATTAGGTTGGAAGAGACATGGTCTCACCACAGGGCCCATCCCAAATGCACCCCAGAACACGAGGGGGGCAGCATTCAGATCTACTTACCATTTCCACTGGCTTCCTACCTACCAGGCTGCCATATGTTCAAGATCATTCTATTGCCAGATGTATGTCAAAGTTTTCCTTTTTAAAATGTAATTTTCCCCAGAATTTATTGGCATCCTACAATGCTGCTTCTTGGCTGAAGAAGCGGCTTTGCTGCCATTTGGGCCCAAAATAGAAACCACACGCAACCTTGACAGTCATCACGACCAAGGAGAGAGGACACACACCTACTTATAAGACACCTGAAGGTGAGTTCTTCCTTTGTGCTACTTTAGGGACCTCATCAAAAGAGCTAGAAATAGCACTCTTGTTGATGTTAATTCTTTTTTTAAAAAAACAATAAAATCACAAATCTATTAAGTACTAAAATGTTGGATACCATATGTAAAGTTTATTACTTTGAATCTTAAAAAATATTGAAATATTGCTAAGTCAGACTTTTGCTTAAACATCACAACCTGTGTTCGTTGTCTTTCACTTTGTTCTTTAAGGCTAGCGCTGTGTGTAGTGTGAGATCTGAGCAGCCCAGAAATTGACACACACTGCAGTGTCCAGGCATGTGTTCATATGGATAAATGTGCTGTGTAGACAGGAGAATTCTTAAGAATTCTGTTCAACAAAAGTCTATTTATTCAAAATTATGGTTTTGGTATCCAGAAATCACTTTTTGGAATGGAAATCATAGTCATATTTAATAATTCTACTCATTTTCAATTGAAGAGTTTGAACAAATAATCAATATGTCTTTGTGTTCCTTTTCAAATCCCAGAGTTGGGATGGCAGCCTTCACAGACCTGGCCATGAATCATCACAGCTCTGAGAGGAAGAGTGTCCTCAGCTCCGGAAACCTAATGTCCACCTTCACCTCAGTGCTTGTTTTCTATCACTAGTCAGCTCACTGTGTTCTAGGGCTATTCCTTTGTTAGCTGGCACATGTGTTCAAGTAGTATTAGATGAGAAAACATACTATTCATTCAAATCTGCAGAAAAATAAAAAAATTCTGTCATCCACTCAGGAGTAGCCACTGGAAAATTCAATACTCTGGGACTGTACTGGTGCCAAATTCAAGTACACCAAAGGAAGCACTTGCACCTAGCAACAATTTGGACCCTAAGATAATGTCACAGATTCTGTCTCTGCCGAGAATTTTGCTGGAGATGAATTCAGGGGCTCTAGGGCAGGGTCTGGCTGCCAGCTGGTATTGAGATGGAGTTTTCCCTCCAGAGTAATCAATTATAGTTTCCCAAGACGAGCTGGTGGAATGCTGCCAGCACAGTGGGTTGAAGAATCTGGGAGCTGGAACTCTTCCCCAGATGTAAGGGTCATCCCATCTACGTGTGGTGACAACGAACCAGTGAGGTACAGGGAAGAAACATTCACTATTGAAAATAGGTCATGTATTTTAAAACGTTATAAAAAATGTAACAAGGATATTGCACATAAATTGTCAATAGCGACGTGGAAGAAACCATATGCAGATTTCAGCAGAAAACAGATCCTAGATATAATCTGCGCTAATCCCATAATTAATAGGCAACAGCTTTGATGGAGAAAGGTTTTTGTGCAAAACACTATGTCACTGAAGAAAGATACAAAAGTAACAACCCAGATTTTTGCCTCAAGGAGTTTAAGGACTTAAGTAGCATTTTAAGGAAAGAGCATATTGACACGTAATAACAAAATAAAGCCACACAAGAATTACGATAGCTTTTTCCTTTTCTTTTTTCCTTTTTATGCTTTAGTGTTTATAATGATCAGATCTTTTCCATTAATTATTTTTCAAAAACACCTACAAGATAGACAATACCATGATCTATATGGTCTATATGAAGGGACAACAGTGCTGAAACTAGATAAAGTGAGTAACCCATTGGGTTTGGAGTGAAATTAAATGAAACAACAGCATCCCTGGTCAGGATTCTTAGAAATTAAAAATGCAAAAAGGAAAAAAAAGGAACTCACAATGAACAAGGTACCAACATTTTAAGTAAAGATAGTATGGCGTTGCTAATTTTTTGCGCTTTTTTTGCCTCAGGCTCCAGTCTGGTTTGGCACAGAGCTAGTTCAGAACATTTCCAAAGCTCATACGTCAGCCCATGGTGCATCTAGCCCAAGAGATTTGATTTTATAGTTTGAACTTCTGACCAATGCACTGCAAGTAGAAAGGTCAAGGGTTGAGCCTGGCTGATATGGGTCTTTGAGCAGAAGCGTGTCTGGGGAAGCCTCGCTTACCCAGATCTGCTTAAGTAGGTTAAGATACTGCAGATGTGCAGGAGAATAGTGGCAAGGGGCCAATTCCCAGACACTGGAGAGGAAAATCCAGCTGGGGTTGGGAAACTGATTGTGAAATACTGAGACTGAAAGTCTACTGTGGAAAGTGAGAGAACAGCAGCTAAGTAGGAAAGGAGGAGTCAGGACTGAATGCATCTTTCACTTAGGAAAGGGCTTCTATGAACTCCAAGAAAAATGGCGTGCAGTTGGGCAAACTGATCCATGAAAGACCCAAGGACAGAGGAGGCAGCCATCTTGAATTATAGTGTCCTGGCTCACAATCACCCCGACTGGTAATTGGTGAAGTCAGGACTTACAACTTAACAATTTAACCACCTCAGTATCCTTTCTTGTCTCCAAAAACAAAAAGGATGATTTCTTATTCACTTACATAATTCTACCCACACCCCTGCCCCCACAAATATTTGATCACTGGAATGGAGCAGGATGGGTTGATAACTCACTTTTGATGGTGTAGACCCTGGCTTCTAGACACATAAGGATCTTGCTCTGCTGAAACTCTGACAAAGTAGTTCACTATTTAGAGAGGCTTACCTACTTTTTCTTCTGTTTTGACCAACCTCAATCCTTCACCACGGCTTAGTCAATTGGACTTGTCTTCAGAGAGGCATGCATTATTGCTCAGGATTCAATAACAGACCAGTTAGGGTTTGTAGTGGGGGGTTAAGGTAGGAGTTGCATTTCCAATGGGGGAAATATGGAATTTCACTTACAAACAAAAAGAATGCAAAAGCTGTTAGAATTTCATACCAGAGAGCACTCCAGTGGGTCCTTCCTAAGTATCCTAACATTGCTGCCTGTTGTAGGAAAATCCAGACTAGCACATGAGATGTTTCCCCAGATAATCAAAAAATCTAGAAGACATGCTATTTTGATTTCAAAAGGAATTCAACTAACTGGCCTGGAGAAGTAAGGTATTAGTTTTCTACTTTTCTCACTAGACCACTGACAATTACAAAATATATTATTTCACTGATAAATATTCTATACTATATGAAACTCTGGTAGCTACCTTTTGTCTGGTTCTACCTCCCACATGTAAAAGCTTAGGCTTGGAGCCAGGTGACTTGCTTGGGATTGGCACCTTGAAATGGAAGTACACCCTTAGTCTTCTGATTTATCATTTCTTTTTCTTCAAAGATAGGGAAAGGCAGCAATGCTCAAAGTATTTAAGCAGTTAGTCACTGTACAAATGCATTTCTCGTCTCACTTCTAATTCAGGGGAATAATATTTTTCCCCTGAGTTACATAACCATGATAGAAAGCATTTCAGAAATCTGTCTACCTTACAACTGATTTTTTGTGGTAAACCTCTATAAAATCCTTCATGGTTTCTAAAATAAGTACCCAGGTTTTGCAAATAGGTCTTAGAGTCTGAGCAAGCCATCACTTCATTTTCCATCATTTCACTGTCTTCATTTTCAATTGAGTTCTATCTAAATCACAGGTGAAGCTGGACATGTTGCTATAAACAAAGCTATGCTTCAGACCTGGGGATTTTTACAGCTAAAGTTCAATGTTAAGTCAAAAAGCAAAATACCATGAGGGAATGAGGTTAAATTTAATGTGAATTGTACAATTTTACAATTAGCCCAAGTACTGAACTCATTACCAAATGGAATTTCCCTAACAGACAATGCCCTAGCTGAACAAAGCAGCTAGTAATGATGTGAATCCCTTGAGGTTTTATCCATGTTTGTGTTTGTGTATGAGTGTACCCTGTCACTAAATGACCCAGAAGTATACAGAAAACCAAGACCAATTAGCATAGCTGTAACTTAGTCCTGTATAATGGTTGTACAATGGAAAGTGATGCTTCCTCAGGCGAATGTGATCTTTGTTCTAGTTGTAAGTAGTTGGTAGATCTCAACCTCTATCAGATGCTCAGGGGGAGAAACCACGATCCACTGCCTACAATAAGAGAGCTGGGAGTAAGTTGAAT
Organism: Dolichotis patagonum; assembly: GCA_004027295.1. Classification (NCBI taxonomy): domain Eukaryota; kingdom Metazoa; phylum Chordata; class Mammalia; order Rodentia; family Caviidae; genus Dolichotis; species Dolichotis patagonum. The sequence goes on along the minus strand of PVJX010002983.1, from coordinate 60,682 downwards.
ACTCTATTCTTTTCCCTTTCCCTTCTCTAATTTGACCCTTAAATAACACACATGCTTGTCTTTAAATTAACCTATTTTTCATCAGGTCATCCCTTGATTTGTTTGGTCTTTCGCTATCAGAATTTAAAGCTATAATTTTCAGGTGTGGCTCTCTGCTGTGCTTGTTTTCTACTGTCTGCCTCTTAAAATGATCAACTTTTGTCACTTGTTATCTTCTCTGGCTCCTTGCAGCCTTCCCTCAGATCTACTTCCTACTTTTAGAAATATCAGATTCTATGATAAAAGATTCAGTTATGCCTAATCTATGACTACTCAATTTATAAATACCCACACACACTAATAAATACGAGAATATCTTAAAGGAGACTGTGGCACACCTCTCTCACCCACACAAATTACGTATTTATCATAAACAGAATATACCTGGGCATTGATCAATGGAGATATATTCCTTTGTACATCTGGAGTTGCACTCCCTGGGTTTGTGACCCAACATCTTCTAATAATTCCCATCTAATAAGCATCCTAATATCCTAGAAATATGGCTTATTTTTCCTTTACATGTGGGAAAAACAAATTGCAAAGCTACTGAGCAATTGGAATCCCATTTGAATCTATTCAATTTCCAGTTCATTGAGAACTTTTTTGTTCTACTCTAATCTTCAAGAAAGACCCCTAGAAGGTGACAATCACCTACTGCCTGGCCTTTAATCTTGACAATGTGGATCCCAGGGTCACCCTGCTCTCCTAATTGTACCTCTGCCAGTGGCTCTGGATACCTTGGCTGGGTGATCCAGACTCTGCGTTAGCTAGACTTTCTGTTCCCATGATTAGATTTTAGCCATGTTTTCCTAGCATTCCCTTTACCACACATGATTAGTAAGTTGCATCTCTTGGGCAGATGGAGGAGAAAAAGAGTTCTGAGCTCCATAGGGGAGAGAAAAACAAAACGGACAAAAGAACATATTAGCTATTATGTTTCCTTCTTTCTTTCCACCCTCTCCCTCTCCCTCTTTCTTTCCTTCCCTTCGTTTTGCATATCAAGCATACTGTATTAGCTAAACTTCTAGGAATTTGCAAAACTAATTAGAAGGAACTCCATCTCCACCATCACCTACACCTAACTATTTCTCTAAGAAATCATTAAAAGATACATAGCATTAAGTACCAAAATGAATGATTAAAGCAAAAAATGATAATAGATTTTTTTAAAAAGTAAAGTAGTCTTAAAATATATTAATAAGTAAAAATGTTCTTTAGTTATTGAGAACATCTATAATCTTATAAGATGTACTGTAATAAGTCTCCAAAGTAGAGTACAAAGCAATCACTACTCAAGCATTTTTAATTCACCAAATAGCAGTTTCAGTTTCCCATGGTGAGTGAGTGTGTGTGTGTGTGTGCGCATGCGTGCATGTGTGTGTGTGTATGTGTGTGTGTGTGTGTAAATGTCTGGATTGATCTCCTTTAAGATTTCTCTAAAATTCAACTTACAAAGTGATAAGAATCATTCTTAATTTATCAACAATGGAACCAATAGCTTAGAGATGTCAAGTAGCTTATGTAACTAGAGAGTGGTAGGGCATAGTCTCTTTATCCTTAAATTGATATTCCTTAACAAAATCAAGACTTTCACTTGGAGGTGGGCCTTAAGTGTGACCTAGAAAAGCAAGCAATATGCTAATAGCAAAAACCAGAAGGAGGTTATAATGAAGAAAAGACATGTGTTGAAGGTTGAAATTAAGACAAATTTAGGGGGCCGGGGATTTAGCTCAATGGCATAGGCATCTGCCTGGCAAGCACAAGGTCATGAGTTCAATCCCTGGTACCCCACCCCCCAAAAATGAAGACAAATTGGTCAATAAGAAGCCACCTCATGAGGGAGGCAGGTGTATAAAATATTGAGTAGTGATATTTAGAAGGTAAGTCAGGAGCATATGCGGAAGTTTGTGAATGCTGGGGTGAAGGATTTGAGCTTAATTCCAAGTCACCAAAATGGAAGAAATGCTATTCATGAGAAAGAAGGGCAGGGGGGAGGGAGAAAGAGAGAGAAGAAGGGAGGGGAGGGGAGAAGGAGAAGAGAGAGATATCAAAGCAAAACAGTGGTCGTCTTCTGATTTTGTACTGTATTAGAGGAATCAGAGGTCTATCTGGGACAGGTTACTAACAAAGTAAAATATACAGTTTCACTAACAACCTCTGAAGATGGAATGTTCAGGAGTTGCTAAGGAGTTGAGATATGTTAATATTCTGAAGGAGATGTCAGCAAAGGTGTTAGAACTCTTCCTTTCTGCTCAGGCTTTTCTTTTTGTTTTAATTTTTTAAATTTAAGATTACAAAGACACAGAAAAGTAAAACAAGAAAGAAATAAAGACAAGCAAACAACAAGAAACCAAATACAATAACAATATAGGTTACAAAACAAGATGATAGGAATTTGACAATGTTACAACATTGTATATTATTACCTTCAAGAGAGTTGCTTAGATTAACAGATATAGGCATGTAAAATTGTTCTAAACATATGAATATTAACTGTTCCTTTCCAATAACTAATTAGCAGTTCCAATAACTAATTAGTAGCAATTAGTAGTATAGTCACTTTAGCTTTCATATATATATATATATATATATATATATATATATATATATACACACACATACACACACACACACAAATTTATGTCTTTATGTCTTTTTCCTTTTCTCTTCCTTCTTTCCTCCTTTTCCTTATTCTAATTACTTTTCCTCTTTGAACAGTTTCTTACCCTTACACAGTATTCATTGTAAATTTTGGAACATACATATTTTTTCAGTTTCTTATACTAGGGAGACTTACACATTTGAGTTTGATTTATTTCACTTATAAGTATCATCTCAAGGCATTCCCATTTACTTATAAAAGTCTCGATGCAGTCTTTACAGCTGAGTAGTACTGCATTGTATAAAAGTACCACATCATTTTTATCCATTCCTTGATTGATGGGCACTTGGGCTGTTTCCAAGATTTGGTTATTACAAATTGTGCTGCTATAAACATGGATACACATAGATCACTATCTCATTCCTGGAAGCAAATATTACCCTAATATCAAAACCAGAGAAAGACCCAACCAAAAAAGAAAATTACAGTCCAATATCTCTAATGAACATAGATGAAAAAAATCCTCAATAAAATATTGGCAAATAGAATGCAACAAGTCATTGGGAAGATTATATACCATGATCAAGTGGGATTCATCCCAGGAATGCAGGGATGGTTCAACATATGCGAGTCAGTAAAAGTAACACACCACATCAACAGCCAAGGACAAGAAAAACATGGTCATCTCAATTGATGCAGAAAAAGCTTTTGACAAAATCCAACACTCATTCATGATTAAAAAAAAATCCTACAGAAAATCAGAATAGATGGTCTCTACTTCAATCCTATGAAAGCCATATATGATAAACCAACAGCCAACATCGTACTACTAAATGGACAAAATCTGATCTAAAATCAGGAATAAGACAAGGATGTCCATTATCATCACTCCTATTCAAAACAGTTCTGGAAACATTAGCCAGAGCAATTAGATAAGAAAGAGAAATGAAATGAATAAGGATAGAAAAGGAAGAAATTAAATGCTCAGGCTTTTATATGAGATTGTAGGGTGGGGTTCCCAAGAAAAAAGAATGAGTGAACTTATCTCCTTGGAGACCAATGGCCTCTCCAGAAACCCTTAGCCAGTGGTATCTTCAGGAAAAGGAAACACATGAGTCAGGGATGGAAGAGCCTGCTGATTTATCTATAAAATCTTTGCCCCAGGAGGTGGAGAATTTGAAATAATTTATTTTTAATTAGAGATGCAATGGACTGTGTGACTTAAAATTTCACAATTCAATAGTCTTGGTGAAAATACTCAGTAATTAAGAAAACAACCAAATGCCTGGGAAAGAAATATTTGAATTAATATCAGATATCCCCTTCTCAAATAAGACCAGCTTAGGTCTTGTGATAGTTCCTACTTCCAATACTAAGTTAAAAATAACTTGCAAAATCTTCCCATCAGGGCAATTGCTTTCATTGGAGTTGGCTTTACTAAGGTAGGGGTTTCCAGCCTGTAATGCAGCAAGGGAAGGAAGGTCAGACTTCTAGGGCTTTTTGTTAGTACTCAGAGTTGGTGAATATGTCCTCTGAGGTTCCAGAGTCTGGAAGCAAAAGTGTAACATTTTTTACTGACCAGATCAATACTTAACATTAAAAAGCATTTCTGAGCTTTTGGTTCAAAATTTTGATTAAACACAAACAAGCACACTTTCAAAATGATGCTACACTGGGCGGAGGGAAACACAAAAATATGAACCTCACAATTTCAAATACAGATACATATGGACAGGACTTAGATGGATTTGAAAAAAATGAAAACAATTAAAGTTTCATCAATTACAAATAAATATTTTTCTTGGAACATTGTCATTTAGTGTTGCTGTTTTATTGATTTTATATTTTTTAAAGAGGATCAACAAACCATAAGTTATGCAGAATTGCTTTATCATCAGTAGATATTTTTTATTTTAAAAACAAATTTAAAAAAGATAAAAATGATACAGAATTTCAAAAAAGATGAAAATTAACATTAGTTAATATACTGTATATTTTTATCTTAAATATAGTTGCTCAGATTACAAGATTTAGGCATGAAAAAATGATCAAACAGTTCTTTTTGATGAACTAACAGATTAGTAGTATAGTTATCTATCTTGTTTAGAGAAAAGATTATATATATGCATATGTATATGTATATGTATATGTATATGTATATGTATATGTATACATATATGTAGGTTGGTTTTGAGAAAGCTAGGTGTGATCTTCCTGCAACAAAATCTTATTGTAAAGAGTAGGTTAAACATGTACAACAATTGTCATAATGTCAGTACACAGATTAGTATTTTCATATTTTGTAGGAAGGATCCATATCTCAAATAGAGCTTCATAAAAGTACAGGCTATGCTTCTGTACCTGACTTGATTTCCTCAATAAGAGTCAGCTATTGCCCTGCATTTCTTTCTTTCATTACTAAATCCATGCTGTCTTGCATAAACTTACCTGAGTGAATTTTGACAGTTCCAATCACTTATTAGCACAGCATGTGTGGTAGGATAAGGTTAATTTAAACTAAGTGTCTTGTTAAATGATACTGTGACTTCCATAGAAATAAGATAAATACCCTGAGAAAACATGCACTGTTCACAAAGTATCCACTTTCACTATCATTGCATATGTTACAAATATATGAAGGATTTTGCTGGGTCTACTGATTGCAGTAATGGTTGCTTTTGTGGAGAAGTCTTTTGGAGTCCTCCAATCTCCACATCAAGGGGAAATTTATAGCCCTTATTTCATTGATGTCTCCCATAGAGGATTTTCCTATATTAGAAAAGACCTCATGGGGATGGGGATTTAGCTCAGCGGCATAAGCGCCTGCCTTGCAAGCGCGTGGTCGTGAGTTTGATTCCCGAAACCGATTAAAAAAAAAAAACCTCAGTGCAAGGTCACAGTTCACCAGTAAGTATTTCCCCTGGCCTCCATAATCTTTCACTCTAGCCCTCAAATATTAAACTCAATTGAATATTTTGTTCTTCTCTATCTTCTCCAAAAGCCAGGCATTGCACTGAAGACTACCAAACGCACTGTTATTAGAAGTTTCTTGTTGTTGGGGCTTGTGACAGAGGACACTGGAATCCTTTCAACATATCCAAAGGAGCACAGTCTGGGATGTTAGCATGTTTTTCTATCATTAAGGTACAAGGCACTTAGCATATTGTAATGCACTCAATCAGTGCCCTGATTCTGGTGCCCTGTCTGGGAAGCTGAGATGTAGCATCACCATGAGTCATTCATAATTCAACACACATTTATTGATCATTGATATATTTAAACTCACCCTAAGACACAATTGTGTTTGCTTATTGGTTCCACATTAAAACATCTCTCAGTTGAGGTGCCATGGAAACCAGGAAGCAAATGGACATTCCTGCTACTGCCTGGGCCTGGTAAACAAAACTTTCAGAATGAATGTCTGTGGCTTGGGAAAAATTCTCAGAGACAAGTATTGAGTCTCTTTTTAATAAATACTTCTTTACCAATATATTTTAAAGTCTAGTGGACAATATTGTCTGGGAAAACATGGGCGACACAGACACTGAGTCAAAGAGTGATCACTTAAGCCACAGACTCAAATATAAAAAGCTGTAAGTAAGCCTCAACCAAGTATTGTGCTATATTTCCTTCTTCATATGTATACAGGCAGAAGATATGCCAAAGATCTATATCAAAATAAACTTAAATGATACTTCTAATAAATAAATTACTTATATAAGAAAATATAAATATTTATTAAATATAAAAGCATTATTAAAATAAAAAATTGGTTTTGCAATATAGTCTGTTATAACATATACAGCGGTCTACTCTCAGTTTTAAGGGTGCACAGATCAGTGGAATTAAAGGAACAACGCACAGTATACTTGGTTAATTCTCCAGAGGTCATCAGATTCACCAACAAAATGGTGTTTCTTTAAATGTCTCCACACCTGAGAAGAGGTGATTGTGATTCTATAATTCAATGAGTCTCCTACATGAGTTGAGAGCAGCAACATCTCAACTAAGTTTTGAAGCAATACAATTTGAATCAGCTACTAACAATCATGCACTCAAAAGGTACTGACTCAACAAAAAGGAGACACATATCAGAAAAGTATGACATGCATTAAATACATGGTGGACATTGTGATAGGCATTTTGTACTAATTAATTTGTTTAATCTTAATAAGAAATCTGTGAGGGAGATATCAATGCTCCAAAATTATATATGAAAAGCTAACAAGAAGATTCTTCTACTTCCTCCAAGTCCCCCAAGTGGCAAACCAATATCAGGTTTGAACTCTGAACACTATGTACTTTACTATGTATTCTTAAGACAAAGTATTGAATTATCCTTTAATCAATCTATGCCAGGAATCATCTCACACTAAAACACACAAACTAAATTGCCAACCCCGAAAACTATAAAAATAATGAAATGTTTATATAAGTCAAAAGAAATATTGAGCCAAGTAATCACTGATTTCATCAGAGAATGCATTTAAAGCATAAAATGATTGATGATGATGTAAAAGAAAGTGATCAGTAGACCTTAGGATCTTGACATTGTGTGATACATGAGCCAAACTTATTATGGAAAGTTCTGAAATTGTTTAACCCAGTGTGAGTCAGGGGTAAGAGGTCATGTTTCCAGGTTGGTGACAATATTTTTTTCCATTAACAAAAAAACAAACACTATATATATTATATTCATCCCCAACATAAGCTCAAGATTCATTGGCAGGGAAACACTTTCAAACAGTTAACCTCAGTAAGAATGTATCCTGATAGAAAGTTTTAAAACTTGAGCTGGGCTTTATACAGAATACCTCACATTTTAAACACTGTTATTGTATCAGGAAAACCTCATCCATAGGAAAATTTTAAACCCAATAGGCAGGAGAAGAATAGTTCAAACAAAAGAAAATCGTTTCATTCTTTTTTAAAAGAACTGTCTAAAAATGTCACAGCTTTTGTGTCTATCAATGAGGAAATACGAAACTACAAAAATTAAAATGGTGAACACATAGTGCATACAAAGTTAGGGTGAAGCTTATATGCAACTATTTTAAATTAAAAACTAAGTTACACTCTTTATAAATATCATTGTTAAGATTAAAATATAGACTTTCTAGACTCCTATTATCTCCATCACAATAGACAGTCATCTCCAAACATTGAAGAACCTTCTTTTATGGATGTATACAGCCAACAATTTGCTATGTATTAACTAAAAAGAGTTCATATATTTCGGGTTACCTTAGATTGGCATGAACCAAAAAATCAGGTCAAATATATGGAAAAAGAACGCTAGCAAAGGTCTTAGTGGGCATACATTATTTGAATTAGCTAGGACACATCTCAGTGGTCTCCAAAGAGATCCATGACACCAGGATATGGTTCCATTGCTGAACTTGTGAATGAACTTGCATAGATTCTTTTGGAAAGATGTTGTAAGGAAGCAGGTTGAGAATCAGCAGATTGCTAAGTAGTTCAGAATCTCAGAGAGAAAATGGAAAACTAACCAGGACATGTGTTCAGAAGTCTTGCTTCAGAGTGTGGGTCAAAACAATGGAGTATTGCAGAAAAGAGTCAGAAGAGTCTATGTACAGGCTTTCAGGCCAAAGCCAAGAGGACTTAGTCTTGACTCTTCCATGCCTTGTTATAAAGATGAGCACCTGGCAGTTTTCAGTTGAAGTAGGAGACTGTCATTGTTCCAAGTGAGAAACTTGTCATTGAAGTGTATTGAATTCCATGATGCAGAAATGCATCTTTTATTTTTTGTTTGTTTGTACTCAGTTTGTCTCTGCTGTGCTGAAAGAAGAATACATAATACAAAAGCAGAATGAAGGATCAGCTATGGCAGGTGCTTTAAGGAAGAAAGAAAGAAATTTTATTTTTATTTATTTGTGCATGATTTATTTATTTATTTTGTCTTTCCGTTCCTATCACTGGGTCTGCTAGCATCTGGGATTACTGATATCCTTAGATTTTGTTGTTTTCCATGGACTTCCTGGTCTGTCATCCATTTGCTATTCTTTTCACCTTCTATACCATCAAATCAATCTTGACCTTGCAACAATATCAAAGACACATGACCACTTTAGACAACACATATGATTTTCAACTTACACAGAGGTGATTTATTTTATGAGAAGAAATAAAATGCACAAAAGTCAAGCTTTTAAAACAGAAGAAAGTATGAGAATTCAAAATGAGATGGGGAAGAGGGAGAGAAACAACTACTCTGTTGTTTGGTAGAGTTGTAGGAACAGTGAAAAACTTATGCAGCTCCTGATCTTCCTGGCTTGCCTAGTGTTTATCAAGTAACTATTCTGTTGTGTTCCAGGCAATATGGTAGCTGATTTATATGTAGCATTTCATGGACAACTCTCTCAAGTAGTTGTAATTTTCTTTTTTTAAAACAACATACTGAGATTCCCAGGAGCTGACTAGTTACTCAGTTTGAAACAGAGGTAGGTTCTAACCAAGATATTCTGTGTTCCAGAACAATTTCTCTTTCCTGTATTCTTCTCTTAAAAACATTTACAAATAACAGCTTTAAAATGAAGTTTTTGTCCTTCCTTCCTAGTCCTCCCATTTTGTGGATGAGACCAAGAAAGTAATGTGAATTGCATGCTAAGTCATTTCCCTCAGCAAGAAATCAGCTCTCTTCTCTTCTTTTCTCAAAAGTCCTCTAGATCCTTACTGGGTCTCAACGGAAGAGTAGGGATATGAAACAAGAACACTTGAGGTACCTCTTGAGATTTTTCTGACATCCCCCTCCTATGGCATGGGGAGATTAAATTATTACCTTTAGAGGCATAGCATTCAAACACTTTCTAAGAAATTATTTCTTTTCAACATCTTTATACTTTTATAGTTATCTGTAGAAAATGATATTCTAATTGTATTTTTGCTGTATGAAATACTGGATAAATATTAAATGTATACAAAAGAAATCATCTAAAAGCAGTCATCATATCAAAAATAAAACCAATTTGATTGGGTTTCTTCTGCCATTGATTTTTCCTTGGTTTTAAGTCTGTGATCTCTCTAACTAGTCATTTATTCTGAAACTCAAAAAATTAGTCACTAACAACTTTAAAAGTTTGCTCATAAGTGCTCTGAATATGTTTATTGGAGGAAAATTTAAATAAAAATCATTGTTCAGATGTCAGTCACATCAATCATTCTTCCAGAATAGCAGTACAGTAGAAATAATTGCAGTCTCATGCCCTGTACTTCAAGGATGTAAGCAGAAAAGAAAATCAACATGTATTATTAACAAGAAATGAAAATGTCCAGTATTTCCAAAGACTGTCTTCTGCCCACCTATTTTTCAAGCAATACGAATGACTATTCCTCCAACAATGTACCCATTATAGAAGACGTGCAACCCTAGTAATCATGTTCTGCTGTCATCAGTATAAGCTTACCCACACAATCCTACTCCGAGCTCATTTTGCCAACTCTTTTCTTAGGCCAGAAACCCACACTAGCAAAAGAATCAGGCTGAATCAAAAGGAGTTGAGGGCAAAGTCAACCCAGTGCTACATCTTAACTGCATAAAGGCCATAGCAAATGTGGGTGTGGCTTTTCATGACCATACTGATTTTGCAAGTGTCCTTAACATCTTTTTCCTGCATAGACTTTATTCATACACAATAATGTTTGAGAGAAACTAACAAAGACTGAAAAGAAAATAGCTAAGTTGGAGATGGGACTCTGGGACTCCAATCATAAGGACTTGCCCCGGGTTGAAAAAGCTGACCTTTTAGCCATTCAAAACTTCTGCTAACTGCAGAACTCTGTCACTCACTGTAGTATTCAGGGTGGAAAAAATTCTGACTGCCACTCATCTTAGTCCATTTTCTGTTGCTACAACAAAATAGCTGAAGCCACCAGGTAAAGAGAAAGTCTACTTTACTCACTGTTCTAGAGGCTGAAAATTGAAGATTAAGTAGACTCATCAGTTTGAGCCCTGGGGAGCACCCTGTGACTATACCCCACTACAGAAGATGGCATCATGGTGGAAAACTGAGACAGAGAGAAAGGTTAAACAATGAGACAAGAGGAGCCCACTCTCAGGGAAACCAACCAGTGTTCACAAGAGCTGCATTAATCCTTTATGAGGTGTGTTCCCAATGCCTAATCATGTTCCAGTAGGCCCCATTTCTTAGTTTCCAGCACCGCTCACTTTTGTCACACTTGGTGCCACATTTTCTGTCTATGGATTTTTTGGGAAGACTTCCTCATACTATATCCAAAGCATAGCACTCATTTTCTTAGTAAGCTTTTCATCCATCTACAACTGAAAATCTGCCATCCTTCTTCTCTGTTCTCCATTTGTTCCACATACCCAAGACCACCAATGTACCAAAAAGCCCAAAATCTTTGTCTTTGTTGAGCTGTGCTTTTTCCCTCCAGGTGGAGGTATGCTTTTTGGTATTTGAGAAGCAATTTGGGAGGTTAATATTAAACTTTGCGTTGAAATCCATTTTTATATTTTATGACTCCAGCTGCTGAAAGGTGATTTCAATAATCTGAACCTATTGCTTCTCTAAGCTGCACCAGTATAAGACAGAGATTTGCACTTACTTTTATAAATATGGTTTTTACAATATTCCATTTTAGGAATGAAGAAATTGCTCAGAGAGCTTCCCAAGTCTTCCATAGAAAAGTCTTTAATCATTCACTTCTTTGATCCTTACTATAGACACAAAGGTACTCCACCCACATCTCTCTTCAAGGAAAGACTTTTTGACCACCTGGAAAGAATACACTCCAGCTTCTTTTTTCTCGGAGTCTGTCTTATCTGGAACAAACCCCCTTGCCCAAAGTCCTCTCCTTCCCACGGCAGCAGTATCTAGCATTAAGCAAGTTTGAAAGTGAAGGCATTTCAGATCCAATGAACTATGGCACTCTGACTTTTCCCTTGTTCATCCCCACAATTTTCTTTTCTTTCATTGGAATTATTAGCGAACATACTATGTTCCAACCTCTCCCTTGATATCTATGTGTGAGCACAAATTACTGACACCAGCATAACTATGTTCATCTTTCTCTTTATTCATACACTGCCTGTGTCTCAGCTTTCCCCCTAGAAGGTACATACTAATCATACCTACATGAACCATTATCATAGCCAACTAAAACGAGTGCTTTCCAAATTTCAAGGCCTCAGATTTTTGGGCAGACCCATCCCAGAGAGTAAAAACCTACATTTATTCCGGTAGCTCTACTCTACTGAATTCTTTGATTCTAACTCAGATTTGCCCCTAACTGAGTGCCCAGCATCTACTCAATTTGCATTTATAGCATTGGCTGTCTTTTATCAAGAATCTCAAACTCAAATGCCCACTGAGGATTCTCCAATAAAATTAATTCTCAAAACTGGTTGTGCTGAAAACAAGAGACACTAAACCAGATATTTTGCAGCTAAACACAATGCCTTCTCAAGTCACTCCCCGTTCCTTTGCTCAGTCCTTGCCACACAATGGCTTTCAGCCTATTCTCAAACCAGAAATTTTCCAGCTATGTTTGCTCCTAGAATGTCCTTTCCCTTGTTATTTCTCATTCCTCTGACATTAACTGGAAAGTCCCCACTTCTAAGAGTTTTGAGCTGCCATCCTCTCTAAAATAGGCTATTTACTTCTCTGCCCTCTTAGCTTTTCATGCATGCATATTGTTTTCTTTCACATAACTTATTTTATTTCCTTGTTAATAAATGTATTTACCTAAAACAGTATCATACCCATCACATTTTGAGCAAATGAATTTCTTCCTCCTCAAACTACCTTTTTTAGCTGTCCATCACACTTCATGGTGTCATTGCCACGATCAACCCATTCTTCCAAGTTAAAATTTCATCATCTTACTATTGTCATCTTCAGCTCCTTATCTCCATTTCCTATGCTGCTGTTTTAATTCAGACACTTAACCTGCAACACTGAGACAACTACCACACACTCCCAGCAGGTATCTCTGACACCACTTTCTCACTCTCTCTATCCTCCATACCCTGTCAGAGTGACCTTTCCAATATGCAAATCACTCTCAGGCTTAAAACCTTTCAATGGCTCCCTGTTGCCTGCAGGAAAAAGTTCAACATTCTTACCATGACATGTAAGATGCTCTAAGTTCTGACCCTGTCTTCCTTTCTTGCTTTATCTTTCATTCTTCTCCAATAAGTCCTACCTCCACAACCTCTGAAACTTCTCTTTCAGCTTCTCTTCATTCTGTCCTTTTCTTGTCCAAAATTCTTCAAAATTCATTCATTTCTTTTCATCGCCACGCCTACCAAGTTCCTTCACACCTGACCCAAGCAAACATAGAATAGCATTCTTCTAACTGCACATTGTCATATTCAACTTGATTTCTCAACAACAAAATTAGGCATTTACTTTCCTAATTTTATTCATGATAACACTTACCTATACCCCTCCTTGTTTAAATTCCTCCATGGATAGAAGTTAAGAGATTCTCGAAAATCTGGCTTATGAGAATTCCTCTAACCACAGAAGCCCTCTCTCACCTGTACTCAGTCCCACTGTAACACTTCTTACCCCAGAAACTTTGCTTATATTTTCCCATTGACCTAACATATTCAGGGATACCTTCTCCATGTAGCTTATCACTATCTTATCTTATAATACAATTCTCTTCCCTCAGCTAGTCTGAGGATTTGAGAATTCCTTCCTTTGTCTTCAAAACTCTTATCCATTCACACATGTCTAGGATATGGAAGAAAGTGCAAGTTTTCAGAATATATACAATGAATTTTCAGGCAAAAGATAGGACCTGGTTACTGGATGCAGCATTTATGGAAGCTTTAAGCTATTGGTATCCTCCATTCCTCAGGAAGTATTATTGAGGTTTTAAAAACATTATTTTTTTGCCATTCTTTGTAAGGGTTAGATATGTCAGAGAGGGACTGTGGCACGTGCTCAATTAAACTCAAGAAGGAATTTAAACGGTGATTTTTCTTTCTTTTTTATTTTTAGGTTTCATTTTGTTTTGTAACATTTCATTATAACTTTCATCTATGTGGGGGCTGTTAACTTCATAGATTTCCCACCAACCTTCATTCATTCATGCAGATACTATTTGCTCAACAAATACTCATTGCATGCTACATCCTTTCCTAGTGACTGGGAAACGGTCAGAGTTAGCAGCACAGTGTGGTCGTAGGACTCTCAGACTGTGAAATACAGAGCCAAGAAAAACTATTTGCACCCTAGATTTCAGAAGGATCAGCAGCAAATGAAGACCAAAGCTTCCCAAGCCCCTGAAGTAGATAATGAGTCATATCTGAAGGAGAAGCTTGGGAGAAGTATAAGGCTCAAAGTCCCAGGGACAGAACTGTACACCTGGACCATCCTACAGCTATTCCAGGCTCAGCAGTGATCAGGAAAGTATCTGCTTGATTGCAACTTGCTTTTCAGGTTGCTATATAGAGAGGCATGAGTTAGAGGTCCACAAGGGTGAGGCATTTTCTTCTAGGTCAATGTTATATTTCCAGTAGAGCAAAAGTTGCTAGCCAAAAATATTAAGAACTAGGACCTAAGGAAGAATGCAGGCAAGGGCTAGCTTAGGGTTAGCATCCCTGAAAAGTCATAGTTGTAACAGAACATGAGAGTATCATTCAAGGCCACTGGAATAGTTTCCAAGCCTTTTGGACTTAATCAGCAGGACTTACATCTTCAGTAATGCCTGAAACTGGGTGGATTGTTTTCCGTTAGTTCAAGACCCAATACAATCAAGCCGAGACTATGGATCAGATACTGGGTTCTGAGCAGAACCAGCTCTAGCTGCAGATGGAAGGGCAGGGAAAGTGGAGCGGACACTCTCCTTTTACCAGCCCCTAACTCTGTTGTCTTCCTGCTGAAATCCCAGGAGTAAAAGGGATCATCTTTGTGAATCAGTGACTCCTGCCTCAATTTGTTAAGACCTTCCTTCTGTCCTTTTTAAATATCACTGTTAATACCCCCTCGTGGCACTCTCAGTTCTTTACCCTTTCATGCAGATATTATTAAAAACTAGTGTCAAAAATGGAATTCTCTGAAGACCTTGTAAAAGTCAGCTGTGAGGCCAAGTTATACAGAAGTACAGGTGCTGAATTAGGAACCACTTCCTAGCAGTGATTTCTGCCATTAACACTTAGGTTTTTCAGTCCTATGATGGACTACTTGGAGCTAACTGCTTTCCAGCCTTCCACTGCATCCATCCTGGACTGGAAGTCACCTTAGAAATTGCACTATATTTTCAACAGTCTATGAGCTTCTTATGCGATCCTTCTGGAGTTTTACATATGAAATCCTCCTATTCTCTCTGTGCCCGGAACCACTCTACTCCACCCACCCTGTACAATATTTTTTTTCTATGGACATTTTTGGAACTTCAAGCATGTGCTTTGCCCTGGGACAGTGATGAATGAACGTTTTAAGGCTCACTAAATAAAGCATTTTAGTATACAGTTCACAATGTTCTCAAAGAGCAATTGAATTTCAGCAGTTTTGATGTGGAGGCAAAAATAAATAAAATGATACTATATTGCTAGGTACTGTGTTGCAGTACCATGGATTTAATTCACAGTAGCCACATTCAAAACAGCATGACATGTGTGCTTTTTTCAAGTTAAATTAAATTGATTTCAAAGTGGTTAAGAGAGAAGTCAATCCCAGTTACATTCACTGACCCCCTTTGTTTCCCCAAGATCACGAAGTACTAACAATAATTAATATTCTAATTATGATTAATTAAATACAGGAAGCCTATTTGCTGTGTTGCAGACACTATCCTGTATGTCTTTATAAACTCACACATGAGCACAACAGCCTTACGAGTTAGGTACTGTTCTTTTCTATCCATTTTACAACAGAACATATTGAGGCACAGAAATCTTCAGCTCAAGTTCACAGGGTGAACAGAGAACCTACCATTGGAACGTAGTACATTGTTATAGAGTCTGTGCTCTTTATTGTGGAGAGCAGAAATCCTAGCCCTTACAAGTAAGCTAGAAAAAGGGAGAAGAGTTTATCCTTAACCTGCATTTGCCAATGGCATCTGCCATTGTTAACTCACATTACAAGCTCCAGGGGGCCTACTCTGGCTGAACACTGTGCCATTTGGGGATCTCCAGTCCTTCATGGGGTCCTGCTCTGCCCACAAGCTCAATATAAATGTTTGGATCAATTCATTCATTGTTGGACTTGGTAACCAAGCTTCTCTAATCTTATAATGATCCCCAGCACAGGCACTGGGTTTGTGTACAATCGAGCATGGATGTCCAGTTTTCATGAAAATCTCGTATCACCAGCCTTCCTATATTCTTGAACTAACCTTCTAAATTGAAAGCTGTAACCCGCTATACTCAACTCCAAATATCAGCCATTAACCTGAACTCCTTTGTGACAATCCAGAACAATTGCCCAAAGGAAGTCTGAGGCACAAGACCATTCTTTCTTTGAAGCTGTGAATTTGAGAGTGGAGAGTGATGATATTTCACTGTCCTGACATGGGGGGAGAAAAGGCCTGATTTACATAACCCTAGTTAAAGCCCTATCACTAGCACTGATTGATGTGGATGGTCCTCATGGACCACCCACAGCTCTCACCCACTCTCTTCTCACCTCCATTCCACTCCTCCCTCATCCTTGCTGTGCCTCCTGTCACCTTTTGCTTCCAACTTCTTGAACTCCACCACACATGCAACCCTCAAAATAAGGAGAGCTGCAGAGCTTCAGAACTCACACCTGTAGTTTGAAAGCTGCAAAATAAAGGAAATGAATCAAATATTATTTTTTCAATATAAACTGTTCCTTCAGCTAACAAAATAGTTGGTATGGAAAATGATCATTTGGAAAAGTATTTCACACACTTTATGAAAAATAAAACATCACCACTATCTATGACCTAACATATTAAGAGATTTAAACAATAACTGTGAATGGCTGTCATAATTGTCAAAGAGGGACAAGTATGCACTTCTTACTTCATGACCACGTGAACAAACCACAGAAGTTAAAAAGCTGGAATATGATCAAGTATCTAAACCTGTACTGTTCAATACCAGCTACATGACACTATCGGGCACTTGTAACATGAATACTACTAAAATGTGCTACAAGTGTAACATGCATATCATATTCTTATTTAGTACCAAAAATGTAAAAAAGAACACAACTCCATGATGATTTTTGTCACATATTGATAATATTTTGAATGTATTGAATTAATAAAACATTATATTTATAGTACATCTCTAAAATTAACCTATACCTCTCTCTTGTTTGGTTCTGGACCAAAATCCTGTTTCATTGGAATGGGTAGAGTTCCCAGTATTATAGTAAAATTAAACAACATGAAGTCCACCATCCAGCTCAGGTTTTCTCAAATGTTAATAGTGAATCAGGTTTTCACATAATTTACATGCTTCAAAATGGAAATATACAAATACCACATATGCACACATCTTGTGATAGAAGGAGATAGGAGCTAAAAAGATATCTTCAAGAAATGTGCCCAATGGCCCTGAAGCAAGGCCAGCAGATCGCTGTAGCTGCTGGTTTCAAACAGGAGCCTAAAGAGAATTCTTTCTGTGGTCTGATGGCCATTTCAGAACTTTGGAAGTGTAATGGTCAATTCATCAGAAAGAAATAACAGGTGAGTATGGCGGACTTTGGGGGCCTGCAGGGGAGAGACCCTGGCACCTCCGGACCTGCACCGTGCAATTGACTTGGGGTGCCAGGAGAACGAGGAGCTCATCCCCTCTCTGGGGGACGGCTGAGAGTGTGGCAGACTTTTGGTGGCCTGAAGGAGAGAGAACCTGGTGCCTTGGGACCTGCACCATGCAGTTGACTCAGGGTGCCGGGAGAACAAGGAACTCCTCCCCTCTCTGGTGGGTGGCTTTAATCCTGCTGGTGGGCAGGCTGAGAATCAGACATCTCATGTTGTCCTGTCCCATGCGCCCCCCTCTTAGCAAGTGGGAGCCAGTTAACTACAGATCTTGTGAAAAAATTGGCTATGGTATTTAGTATGAGCTCCCCATATGCAAAGATATGGACAACCATTTGGAAGAAAACAAGAGACAATATGACAGATAGTGAAGATCCCTGGTTATATAGCTTTGAAATTTATGCTTTCTTAAGTCTCGTTCTGTTCTGTTTTGTTGTGTTTAATTTTACCCCTTTAAAATAAAATTTTAAAAAATATATATAGGGGGAATATATATATATATATATATATATATCCATCCTACACACTCAAACACACATTCAATTGTATCCTTTAGAGTACTTTCTTTTCCATATATATATATTCCATACATATATTCCATATATATATATTCCATATATATATATATTCCATATATATATATTCCATATATATATTCCATATATGTATATTCCATATATATATTCCATATATATATTCCATATATATATATATATATATTCCATATATATATTCCATATATATATATTCCATATATATATTCCATATATGTATATTCCATATATATATATATATATATATATATATATATATATGAAAGTACTCTAAAGGATCTAATTGAATGTGTGTTTGAGTGTGTAGGATGGATGACCACATTACTGTTTTTGTTGGATTGTTGAGCAGAACTGTTAATAGTCTGTTTGACTATTAACAGACTATTAACTGTTGACTGTTAATAGACACTGTTTGAATGTCTACTTTCTGTGCTTTGGTTTTGTAACTTGAACAACTATTTCCAATGATGACAGTATGTAACCTATCAAGTGGCGATTTCTTAGTGTTTTTGTTTTGTTTTGTTGTTGTTATTGTGGTTCTTTCATTTTTTTGCCTTTGGAATTCTGTATTGTTGCTACTCTTTTTCTGTTTTGTTTGGTTGATTTCTTTATGTTTTTTCTCTTTAAATAGAATTTTAAAAAAAAGAAATGTGCCCAATTAGAAAAGACCACTAGTAATTGTTCAGACTATTGTGGCTGCTGTGATATCCAGTCTTCCTGTTAGCTCCTACTGGCTTTGTCCTTATTTCTGTTTTTAAAAGTGTCATTCTTCTTCCCCAGCTATGTTCTGGGTCTCAGCTTCACCTCCCCTTCTGTGGTAGAGTACTGCTTGGATATTTTGTTCCAAGACAATTGTAAAATTCAGAGTGCCACAAGAAAATAATGACTTGGACTGAATATTGTATTAGTCACTGACCTCAGCTCTGAGTTGCCCATTGCTAATTCTAGCTGGTAGACGTGCTGCAGAATTACCCAGCTTGCTTCTCAATTCCTGGTCCATCACTTATGCAATTTCCTGAATCGACTCTTGCCACAGCTTCCTCACACCTACCCAGAGATGATTATAATAATGTTGTCGTGGTGCCTCTGACAGTTTCTGGTAGGAGAGAATACATGATGCTCCCAAGACAAGCTTCAGTGACCTTCCTGTGTTGTGGCCCCTTCCTACATTCTGATACGGGACTTAACATGTTTGATTTTGTATTCTCTTAGTGGTATTCCAAATCTTGCTTAAACTCAGGTCTCACAAAGGTGAATCTGACTCTGCTTTGATTCATTTTAACACTGAAAAAATATGTCTCCATAACTTGTTTTTCCTCAAAGCCACTTTCCGGCTTTAATCTTGTTTCCATACCTATAAGACCTACTTATAGCTGTTCTTTCGACTTTCACTAGGTGTTGTTTGGGTAAGAATATCCACACCCTAATGCTTAGAAAATCTAAGTATGTTCACTTACATGGCAAAAGATACATTATGGATATAATTAAATTAATGATCTTTTTTAAATTTTATTTTTTTTAGTATATGTTTACTGTATATAATGATTACATTCATGGATCATGGTGAGTTGCTTCACATACATAATACATCTTAGTTTTTTTTTCATCTCCTTCTCTTTCCCCTTGTATCCCCTTGCTCCCATCCTGTGGTCCCCCACTCATTTTCAAAGAAAAAAAATCTATTTCCCTATTTCTTATTATCTTATCTGTCTTTTATTTTGCTCTTTGAATAATCTTGAGGTGGGAGATTTTCCAGGTAGGCCCAATCTAATCACATGATTGCTGGGTTGCACAAAGAGAGAAACACTATTGCTGGCTTTAAAGATGGAAGAAGTGGCCATAAGCCAGAAAACATGAGCAGCCTCTAGAAACACAAAGGGCAGGAACGGGACCCTCCCTAGAGCCTGCAGAAGAAACACAGCCCTACTAAGAACTTGATTTCAGCCCAGGGAGACTCCTGCCAGACTTCTGACCTCCAGAACTCTAAGTTAATTAATGTATGTTATTTTAAGCCACTCAATACATAATAATTTGTTGCAAAAATAAGAGATAAATGCAACACAAATGCTGGCCTTTCTCCATACTCTTCCTGCCCGGTGGTGTCTCTTGTTGTGTTCCCTTATCACCTGGCAATTCTCCCTTTTCTCTGAGTCAGGCATGGAGCCAGGCTTCTTCCCTGCCCTACTCCCTTCACATAATTTGTGAGAGTCCTCTGAAAAAGGATTTGCTCAAATTCCAATTTTACTACATTTGGTACCTTCATATTTTAAAAACCTATTATCATAAGGCAGCTCTTATTTAGGATAACGCTACCCAAATTTAGTAACATCTTCAAGAATTCAGTCTCAAATTTTCCTTTGTATACTCACATGAGCTTGGTAATTTAACTAAACTCTGTGAGCCCATACATTTTTCTCCTAGAACATAAGCCCTAGGGAGTCTGCATGTTTATTTCCTTGACTATCAATTTTATGAAGATACCTATCTACCCAGTGAACTTTAACATTTAACATTTTGTAAGACACTGAATTCGTAAAACCTATTTTGTGTTATAATTTTTTATTTATGTCTTGTTTGGTAACTTGGTCTTAAGTGTACTTGTAAGGATTTTACAGATGCTAATGGAGAGCAATGAGGGTCACTACCTATTTAGGAAGGCATGTTTTCCTAGAAGCTTTGAGTTAGATCTAATTAAAGTTTGACACTTCACAGTGGTGGTGACCTGAGGGTTAAATAACCATACATGTGTCACCAAGGTTTTGCAAAAAATAAATGGGATCACTCACGGAAATTAGAGGACCTGAACACGGAAGGCTCTAAATGATAGAGTTATGAGTCAAGAAGTAAGCATTTCACTCTTTTTTTCAGAAACTTAAATGTATTTAAGTATTTACTAAGTCACCCCTTTGCTTTTGCATTGGCAAAATGAATTATCCGAGTCAGCTTAGTGGATTCTCTAAGTAAAGAGTCTTTATGTGAAAGCACTTTGGGAAGGTAACAAATGCTAAATGTTACTGTAAATTCAATTTTTAAATTATGTATTCATTTTTGTAAATCTTTCATTCCGAGAATAGAAGCACCCTATTAGTAGAGTGTGACATGAAATGACATGACATATCGGGAAGATAAATGTTTATTTTTGTTGATCGGTTTCTCCTCTTCCCCATCCCCGTATCTGAAGTTCATTCCTGGGAAAGCTTTAGAGAAAAGTTTAACAGAATTTGTTTTCGTGTCTTGTTTTGCTAAATGCAGACAGACAATTGCGTGTGTCTGTTGTCCTTATTGTTCTTGTTGTTTTGCTTTCTTTGAATTGTCTATGACGGTTGCAGTTAATGTCAAGGCAGCTGTGAATATTGATAGACCTATCTCTTTAAGATAAGAGGAACCCTGTTTAATGACTTCAGAGGTAATCTTTCTTTAATAAAAAATTTGAATAACAAATTTTTCAAAGGCTGTTGTGAGAGTAAAACATTTTCTGTAGAAAGGATAGTGTGCTACTTTCACAGGAAGGTCAATAGATGCTCCTTTATTCTTCATTCGAACCTATCTAGTCAAACTATTCAAATTATTAAATTATTTATTATGTTTAAAGATGGGTTTAAGCATTTACAGTTCCCTAGCTGGTGATATTATAAGTTCCAAAGATTTTGATGCTCTTACAACAAACTCAGGGTTATCAGAGATACCATTTTTACATTGATTTTTCTGGTTTTAATTTTGTAGCATTATCTTTTCAACAAGCTTAGAATCACTTAGATACAAAAGAGGAATTTATATGCATCAAAACTGACACCATTCCTTGAATCATAGTTTCTCAAATTTTGTTAGACATATTTCTCTTAAGGAACTATATTATAAATGCATCTCCATGAGCCCCCGTGCTGAAGATTTGATACAGCAGTTCATGAGGCTGGTCTGGAACCTGAGATTTTTGACACTCCTCCCTGGTGGTACTAATGCTCTAGAAAGATTGAGAGTCTGTGTCTTGAATTCTACATGTAAATGTGTCAAGTTCTTTCAAAATCTACACAGACGGTGAAATAACCACCTGTCTTTTTCAGCCATTGTGAAAAACGCATCTTTCACCTTCTTCAGGGAACACTGGATTGACCTTTGTTGAGTAGCCTGTGTTTCTGCGGTTGACCATAATTCTTCTCCAGTTGTGCTCACAGTTCTCTGATTTACAAAGTTTTTTCCAGCTATGTTGAAGTTGCTGCAGGCACATGTGATATTATACGCCAAAGTGTTTCTTTCTCTGGCTATGTGCAAAGCCATGTACTTATGTGCAGTTTTCATCAGATGTGGTCTGAATAGGTCCTCAACTGATACTTCACCTCCGATTAGGATATTTTCTCACTCTGATTCAGGAACAAATAGGGAAGTCTCCCTTTTGCCCATACTTCCTTGCCTGTACCTGCACTTTTCTACCTAGTTTGTCTTGTTTCTGAAAACAGCATAGTTCTAATTCCTTCCAGAAAGATTAAGTGAACCCACTGCCTTGCCCAGCCTTGATACAAGGAAGTTCAGCTCTGAATTTCCCTGAAGATGTCACCTTCAGTTTGGTGTGTGCAAAAAAACAAAGAAAAGCTTTATAATTAAGAGACACCCACACACACACACACACACACACACACAACAGTCTAAAACTATTTGAGCTGACCTCAACCCATGACAAAAAGAAAATTAAAGTTTTGGCTGGGTTTCAGTCACTTTTGATCACTAATTTGTGGAGAAAGTAGGATTACTCTTCCTGCCCCTGAACCGGGGTGGGGTGGGGCAGCTAGCCATTGGTTGGAAATGCTTTCTGGAAACAGAGATCAGAGGCCATTGTTAGCCTGGCAGTACATTTGACCGATGAGTAAGGACTGCATTCAGACACGTTTGTCTTCCCATGTTGAAGTAGTCTTCTAACAGGTTGGAAAGATGGATCTGGAGTCAGAAAAACAATAAGTAAAAGCAGCAAACGAAAACCATAATAAATAGCCCAATCTTTCATAGGCCGGAATATAATGTTAGCTTATCCACCCCTCTGCACTGCTGAGAATTTCTGGCTCCTTCAGTGTCATAGGCAAAGCTCAGCTCTCTCCCAGGAGTCTGAGACAATGAGCAGACAGGGGGACAGGAAGAGAAACCAGTCGCCATCCTTAGGAAAACCTACAAACTGTCATGAGATAAAGACCTAGAGGGCTTCTCTGTTCAGTGCTGAGAATCCATAGGAACAGTGAAGAGTTTAAATCATGGATGCCATTTGGTTTTTGTAGACAGAGGCTTTGCTTTCATCCCAGGATTTCAAAGAACCTCCCAGCCATTAATTAGCTGTAAGCAATTCAGGCCTGTCAACTTTTCACACCTAATCAAGTGCTGATATATGTCACCCCAAGGGTTCTAATCAATAATTCCTCTGTGTGCTCCCCTCCTGTTTCCCTGCTTCCAGTCAAGTTTACTGGACCCAGCAACACTTTTCCTCTTACAGGTTTTGCTATTCTTTTCTTTTTCTTGTTCCTTTTATCGCGCCTTTCTCAAAGTTCCTTTTCCTTTTCCTTGGATGAAGTTGGGTGAACTTGCAAACAAGAGGGTTTAAGATCAGTGAGCCACTGAGCCCCAGGTTTTCACAAGGAAAGACCCAAATAAAGATGAGTTCATAGTCATGAATCTCAGTTTCTCATGGGAGAATTTTGGGTGTAATCAGATTGCTCAAGTTCCTGCACCCCAGATAGATTATCCACTGCCAGTGGGTAGATTTTGGTAAAGCTATTCAGGGCTCCGATTATGAAGAGTGATAAAAATCTAGCTCTATCTTTAATAAACTCCAGTCCTGCCCATGTCACCCATCAGGGCAAAGCTCCATTCCACTGGATCATTGGCTTAATAAAGAAATGGTGCATCTTCTTTACATAGTCTGTCACTTTTATTTCCATGCCCACATTGTCGCTGTGCATAGAGCACAGTCCCTTATCCCCCGCACCTACTCAGACTTGGATTTCTCTCAGGAAAAACAGGAATCCTCCTGCTGAAGGCTGTCTTACATCATGGCTCATCACGTTCACAGGTCATTCCCTTACTTTGAATGTTAAAGTTTACCATTTTTGCATATTTAACAATGAGGTATGGCAAATTTTAATACAAAATGGGTTATTCTTTATAAGATATGAATCATAGTCATAAAATGAATACCCATTAACTTGCTAAGCTAAAATAAGCATAAAGTTATCACTACCAATCTTTATTGAAAGATTTCTTTCTATTCCACACCACTACCTTTACCTGGGAATTAATTGAGTTTTGTTTATGATACCTTATAAATGTATTATATACGTCTATGTGTTTGTGAGTATATTTATATATTTTCCATATGTACGTGTTCGTATGTATAAGTTTATTACATATATACACATGTATATATATTCTTACTGTACACACATATACTCTTTTTTAAGGTTATATATAGTATCAAAATGAGTTTAATTTTCTATCAGTAAGCGATCTTGAGTAACAACTGCACAGAAGGGAATTTGTCTTTCTTCCCATCAACATGGGTTGGATATACCTAACCTGCCTGGTATGGAGATTGTCTCAGCACACCTATTTAATATCTTCTCTCTTTCTCAAGGATGTATAATATCCCTTCTCTCATAAATTAGCTGTGTAGATATAGGTCTATTTCTAGGATCTCGTTTTGTTCTGCTGACCAAATTATCCTTGCATCAATATTATATAGGTTCAATATTATGGTTTGATATCAAAAATAGCAAACCTTATGGAGAATTCTCAGAAGACTAGGATTGGAAGCATCATTCAACCCAGCTACTCCGCTCCTGGGTATTTTCCCAGAGGAACTGAAAAGTTCATATCACAGTGATATATGTGCACCATCATAGCAGCACAATTTGTAATAGCTAAATGTTGGAAACAACCAAGATGCCCATCAATTGCAGAATGGATGAAAAAGATGTGGTATTTTTACACAATGGAATATTACTCAGCTATAAAAAAGGATGATCTTGAGGCCTTCATAGGGAAATGGAGACAACTTGAGACTGTCCTCATTAGTGAAATAAGTAAGAATCATATTTATAAATATCACATTGTGTCTCTAGTGTAAAAAGTAATAAGCACTGTAGGAGTAATAAAACCAAAAATGTGTAATTGCTTCTGTAAAATAGAGAGGAAAAGTAAGTGCTCTAAAGGATATAACTGCATGTAGGTTTAAGTGTGTAAGATAGATGACCACATTACTGTTTTTGTTAGATTGTTGAGCAGAACTGTTAACAGTCTCGCTGTTTGAATGTCTACATTGTATGCTTTAATTTTGTAATTTGAACAACTATTTCCAATGATGAAAGTATGTAACGTATCAGGTGGTGATTTCTTAGTGTTTTTGTTTTTTGCTTTTTTTTTTGTTTTGTTCTTTAATTTTTTCCCTTTGGAATTCTGTATTGTTGCTACCATTTTTCTGCTTTGTCTGGTTTTTCTTGTTTCTCTCTTTAAATAAATTTTTTAAAAAAATAGCAAACCTTTACCCTAAATCTTTTTCAAGAATGTACCAAATCTTGTGTTTTGCTCTTCAAAATAAACTTCACAATTAGTTTGCCAGATTTCATGACAAAATTCATTAAATTTAATGAAGAAAACTATAAACCCATACAACTATTTTTATTTATTTATTTATTTATTTAACTTTTTTTTTTGAGGTAGGGTTTCACTACACAGTTCATGCTGGCCTTGAACTCACAGCGATCACCCTGCTTCAGCCTCCTCAATACTGGGATTAAAGGCATGCACCACCATGCTTGGTTATATAACAATTTTAAATAAAACTAACAGCTTTTTACTGATTATTTCTATCCAAAAACATAGTATATTTCTCCATCTTATTATTTATTTTTAATTATTTCAATAAACAATAATTTCCCAGAAAGGTATATAACTTGTTATAATTATCCCCATATAGTTTGTATTCTTGATTTATTTCCAATTTCAACTATAAATGGTACTTGCAAAAATTACACATTCCAGTAGTTCATTATTGATGCTTAGAAGCACAAACACTTTTTAATCTCTATTTTAGATCTAACTACCTTATTAACTCTCTTCTAATAATTTGTGAATTGTTTTGAATTTTATAAGTAAATAATTATATCAACTACAAATGACAGTAGTTTGTACCTCTTTTTTGAGTACTCACATGTGAATTTTTGTTTCTTGTCTCATAACCTTTGCTAGGACCCTGGAGTCGTATTCAGTAGGAGTAATGGCATTGAATTCTTCATTTTTTCCTAAAGTAAAGAAAGTCATTTTCATACTTTATGATTAAGAAATCTCCTTCAACTAAAAAGGGAAAACAAAGACTAGAGCTAGAATAACTTTATTTTTCATTTATAGTGAATTAATGAAAAAAGGAATTGGATACCTGTGATGTTAACTTGCAGAAAAGAGAAACTGAGCATTATATGACTTCCAAGAAAGGCCTAGAATCTTTCCTGTCAAAAAGATTTAATTTGAAACTCATCTAAACTCTGGTTCTAGCTGCCATTATCTAGCAAACATGAAAGATAAGGAAAATGTTGAGTTGTACATTAGAATGCAGATGACAAAATCCAGAATATGGAAAATTCTTATGTTTAACATGTTGAGTTCTTCAGTAAATAAGTTAAAAGGTAAAAAAAGTATAAAAGTAAGAATGGTGGCTTTAAAAAAAAAGACAAATGATGTAGTTATTACAAAATGTGCTGCTATAAACATGGGTGTATATATACCACTATAGTATGAGACTTTTAGTTGTTTCAGAAAGATATATGGATGAATGGATACTGAAAAATGGGTAAAATGAAGTACTACTGAGCCATAAAAAAGATACATGAGACATTTATAGGTACATGGATGCACCTTGAGAACATACTCTTAGGTGAAATGAATCAAACATATGTGTGTAAACACCACATTGTTTCTCGGGTGTGAGAAGATGGAAGTGTAAATAAGGACCAAAATATATAGCAGATATTGTGAAATAGGAAGAAAATGTTCAAATGAGAAGAAAAACTAGGGAGGGAGGAGAGAGAAAGAAAGGAAGGAAGGAAAAGAAAAAACTAAAAGGAAGGAAAAATTGGAAACAAACCTTTTATAAATCCGGAAGGGAAAATGCTTTGAAGAGAGGGTAGGGGAATGCAAAAAAGGAATCGAGATATATGGTGTGCAGGTACAAATTCCCATTTATGAATGCGATCATTACATCTAAAATGTAATAATAAGCTTAATTAATTAAATATAAAAGACAAATGCTCTATTTCAAGCCTTTTTAAAAATAGGCAAGACTAAATTATTGTGCCTAGGACAACGTAACTAATGAAGAGTAAGATGTGGACGGTTACGAAAGTGAGAATGAGCGTTATCTTTGTGAAGACAGCAAGTGTTATTACAGAAGTGGGACACAGGTTGGGTGCGTCTTCCATAACAACTGGCAATGTTCTGTTCTTGCCAAGTGGTAGTTACAGATATGTTTATCTCCAAAATCATTAAAATAAAGTTTTTGTATTCACACTAATTCTAAAATAAAAATAACAGTTATTTAAATACATAAGTACTATAGGTTATTTATATTGAGCTAGGGAAGTTTTCTCTATTCTGTTTATACAAATAGCTTTTATCAATAAGGAAACATTTAGAATTTGATCAGATGCTCTCTTTGCATCTATTGAAATGACCATGACCATTTGACCTGCTGTTCCTTAATAAATCTGCTACAGGAATGTGTTGAGTTGCATGTATAATTTACCAATGTGGTGAACCATTTTACATTCCCAGGATAAGGAAAGCTGGTCGTATTTCATTATATACTACATTACATAACCACCACAAGATTCTCTTTGCTAAAATTTGCATCAGTGTGCTTGAATGAGATTACCCTTTACTGCTTTTGGAAAAAAGCTAGCAGCAGCTTTATAGAATGAATCGAGAACAGGTCTATTTTTCCCTAGGACTTTGGGTGAGATTAGAATGATGTGTTCTTTCCAAGTTTGGAAAACTCACCTTAAAACATCTCAGACAGGTATTTTCATCATAGAAAGATTTTAATTTAAATTACTTTTTGTCTTATGTTAACCTATATGGTACAAATTAACATATTTATTTCTTTTTGAGTTGATTTTGATGTTGTTTTCCTACAAATTTCTCTTCTTATTTTGCTCACTGTATACTACTTACAGTATTTTATTACTTTTTTAAAAAGTATCTTCTGCTCCTATAGCCTATTCTACTCTTGGGTTACCAATGATGTTCATTTGCACTTTCTCTTTTTCTCTCTACCAATAAGTTGGATTATAATTATCTTTATCATAAAGAAAAATTTTGGTTAGTACTGGTGATTCTATATATTTTTTCAGTTTTGGTTCTTCTGTACAGGTATCTTCTTTCTACTTCATTTTATTTGACTCTGTTATTTTTCCATACAATTTTGTTTTTCAGTGTCTGAGATTGAACTCAAGGGCTTTCATAATAAGTGAAACCTCAGCATGCACCCTAAACACCGGCATCCTCTTCTGACATAGTGTCTCACTAAGTCACAACATAGGCCAGGCTAGGATCAAAACTGAGATTTTCCTGCCTCATCCTTCCAGAAAGGTGAGATTACACACAGGTACCATCACACTAGGTTTATAAATCCTTGAGTTAAATATTTAGCTCATTAATTTTGAATGATTCTCATTTTTAAAATGTAAATCTTAATGTTTTATCAGTACATGCATACAGTATATAATGTTTACACTACTATATGGACTAGGTATATATACATAACTCATTTTAAGTACTTTGTTCATCGCATTTCTCTCCCCTCCCTCCATGTCTCAATTCTCTTTTAATTTGTGAAAGATCTACATCCCTTCCTTTTTACTGACTTTTACTTTGGTTGTTATTTATAACTTGTGTTTCTCATTTTAAAAAGCAACCATGCAATATTTAAGCTTGTGTGTCTGATTTTTTTCACTTAGCGTTATGGTCCCAAGGTGCATCCACTTCCCGTGAATGACTGAAGTTTATCTTTCCTTATGACAGAGTAGTACTCTGGTACATGTAAATGTTACATTTTTTTTTCCTTCGTTTATCTGTCAATGGGCATATAGGGTCCTTCCAAGATTTAGTTAGATTTTCACAAACATGGAAATGAGTGTAACACTATGACATCTTTAATTCTTTTGGGAAAATACCTAAGAGAGGAATAGCTGAATCAAATGCAATTTCTAGTTTTAGTTTTGTGAGGAATCTCCGCACTGATTTCCACACTAGTTACACTAGTTTACAGTCCCACCAAGAATTAGAAGGGTTCCTCTTCCCACGCAGCTTCATCAACTTTTGTTATTACTTGATCTCTTGATGATTGCCATTCTTTCTGGAATAAGATGAAATGTTCATGTCTTAATTTGCATTTTTCCGATGTCCAGAGATGTTGCACTTTTTTTCAAGTATTTCTTGGACATTTCCTCTTCTTTTGAGAAGTATCTATTCATTTCACTTGCCCATCCATCATCGGATTAGGACTTTTATTTTGGGAAATCTAATATTTTTGAGTTCTTTACGTATTCTAGATACATAATTCTTTGAGGAAACTGGCAAAAAATTTTCTCATTCTGCAGGTTTTCTCTTCACTCTGTTGTGGTTGTTTCTTTCGCTGTAAAGAAGCTTTTTAAGTAATTATGATTCCATTTGTCAATTCTTAATACTATTTCCTGTGCAACCTGGGTTCTATTTGGAAAATTCTTACCTATGCTTATAAATTTTTCTAATGTAGTCACATTTTGTCTAAAGAAAATAATATGACACCAATTCTTTGAAATGTTTTAAGTTAGTCTTATGGAGTAGCATGTTTTGACTAATGTTTTCTGTGTGCATGCCGAGAACATTTATTTTCTAACTGTACGTGAACATTACAATAAGTTTATGGTCCTCATTTGCCAAAAACTATATATTTTTGCTACATATCTATCCACTTTAGTTATGTAAAATTGAATGGAAATTTTCCACTATAGTTATTGACTTGGCAATGTATTTCCCAGATTTCATCAGATAATACATTTAAGGCTTTTTTTAATGTCTACACTAGTTCAGAAATTATAATTCTTGGTGATCTGAATCTTGTGCCATTGTACTATAACCTCCAGTATTTTTAATATTGCTCTGTCTTTAAGTTCTATCTTGTCTCATTACTACTACTCTGAATTTGTATTGGTGAGTTTAGCTTACTTGAAATAATTCTGTATCTTAAATGTATTGTGTGCATCTGTTGAAAGCAGCACATTAATGAAGCTATTTTTAACCTGATTTTAACATATCTGTCTTTTAAGAGGCATGTTTAATACATTTAATTTAATATAAGTCATGCCATATTTGAACTAATATTAATTTTGTTTCTTATTGTTTCACTTTTCCTATTTTATTTTCAATTATTTAATTTCTTAAATTTTATATATTTTGCTATTTTCTAAATGTACTCTCTTTTTCTATGTTTCTATACTGGTTTAAAATTTAATTTATCTATCATTTTGGTGATTACTCTTGGAATTTCATGCTTAAATATATATTTAGTTAAATATAGTTAAATCTATAGATGTTAAAGATACTCTATGTATTAAACCATGTAACTAATAAAAAGATCTGAGAACTTCTATTGTTCAGCAGTTGCCAATCAGCTTAAATGCTATACTTGTCTACTATTTAAAACTCTCTCTTTAAACATCAAATTAGACATTATTTTATTGTTACTGCATAGAGGTAATTATTATTTATATTTACATGCTTATTTACCATTTTATTTGTTTCTTACTAATTTTTAATTCACAGTTGTCTCTGGAATATGTATTTTACTCAAAGTATATTATTTATCAGTTTCCTTTTTGCTTGTCCCTCAGTAAGACTATAAGCAATTTTCTTCAATTCTGTGAGAATATGTGTTAGTGAAAATACATGTTTCTGAAACTAGCTTTATTTCATATTCATTAGTGTCTGGAGGAAATGCAAACACATGCTCAAATTCTAAAAGCAAAAATTGAGACAAGGCTTGGTATTTAAGCAAGAGAATAAGGTATAGTAAAAATAATACAATTTTAAATAAGACGATAGGGTAAGGTTTAATTTTTTTTCTTGTGGTCTTGAATAAATTATTCAGTAATATTCATTAATTTATGTGTGAAATAAACATATGGTGTGTATCTGCTAATTACTTGGCTCTGTCCTAGGTATTCATCATTAAAAATGGAAGGCATGCGTGCTGGCTACAGTGAGCTCAACCTACAAAGAGATTCGGACATTAATCAGACAATCAAAAAATATGGTGTAGCATGAATACCTATAGATAATGTCAAGAAAACTTCCACAGGGACATCCACCTGTGTTTATGATGAGGACGCTGGTGAGGGTTGGGTTCCTGGAGGCCATTTGAGTAGCGTTAGGAAAAGTATTTGTAGAAGAGAAAGAAATAGGGAAAAAAAGGAAAGGATAAGGAGGAAAAGGCATCACAACAAAAATTAGACTGACATGGATAGTTAATAACATACAGGTGGAGCATAGAGTGGAGGTCAGAAGCTTCTAGAGACGAGTTTGGAGTTTTAACCATGGACCAAGTCAGGAAGTGTCATAGATGCTGTGCCAAAGTGTTTAGACTTTATTGCATGGGTCATGAAAACTCATTAAAAAGGTGAAATGGTAACAACAAGGTCATATTTGTGTTTCAGATGGTTGACTCCAGTAAGTGTGAAGAGGCCAGGTTGGGGCTGGGGAGAAAAGGCTAATATCCCAGCTGGCTTTGAAATCCTTTCATTGTCAAGCAAGAGCTGATAAAGACTTTAAATGAAATAGAGGTATCTCTGGTGGACTAGAAGTGTTCTAAGAAGTAAAGTCTGCAAACATAAATGTCAAAACCGTATGAGTGACAAGGAAAGGGGAGGAGTGAATCATAATTTTCTGCTTTATAGTTCCAGTATTGGGTGAACTGGTGTAGCTACTGCCTCACTATTAAAAACAATTTAGAAGGAAGAACAGTTTTTAAAAAAGAGAACAGAGTTCACTTTAGAGCATCCTGGGGTTTAGATTCCAATGGACATTAAGATTGAAATAGTTTGAATGTGAAATTCTGATCTCCCAGATTTGGTTTTCTGACTCAGCCATACTGAAAGTCAACCAAAGAACACAGCTATGATACATAATTATAAGGGAACATTGGGACTTGACATCCATAAAATGTCCATTATGTTCTCATGTGTAGCAAAATCTCTCTGAACTTTTAGAATCCATAAGGCAAGGAGGGAGGCATCGTGTGACCAAACATACATAATATTTTTCACCTCATACTTTCTGGTCTATAAAAATTTGAGTTCATTTGACTTAGAAGATTTCTTTTAAGGGTTTTTTTTCCATTCCATACATTAAAGTATAAGATTGTGCATGCTTTATCAGGTGATGTGTAGGACTTTACACAACTGTTATAATCATCCTTTATGATGAGTCCTCACCTATCTGCTTGGGAGTTGTGTGTGGGCCACAAAATGTAGCCAACCAACTACTTGAAATGCTTGCTCTTGTAGTATCTGCAATGCATATAATCCCTTGTTGCCAGAATAAGTCAAGTCATTGTGAGACATGAATCATAATCACCAAACCAAGGAGTATATCCCCCCATTCATCCATGCGTCAGAAATTATGCAGACCCCTTTCTATTCTGTTGACTCGATAATTATCCAGATTTACCTGAAATCCTTCCCCCCACTGAAAATTTTTTCCTACAGATTTATCCAAAAATCATATTCTCTCAATAGTAGAAATCCAAGTGTGTAGACCACAGATCTTCACTCTAGCAAAGACCTGCTTCTTAAAAAACCTTTTTTGTCTTCACAGTTGCTGCAAAATAGTTTTCAGCAGAACCAGCCATGATTCTCACTTTCCACATTTTGTAAACCAGAACAATACAAAACAAATGGTAAATCTGATGCCCCAAAAAATGTCACATCTGATCTGCCTCCGAGCAACTATTTATCTATTTAAATATTGTTCTTTGATAAAGTTCTGCTGAGAATTTGATTATTGGCATTTTTAACAGTGTATTTTATAAAACAGTGATTATTCAATATTTCTATTGACAGAGTCTCTCGTTCTAATTAAACTAGCAGTGAAAATTGCTAGCATCATTAACAGCCCAAAGCAATGTGTATCTGTAACAATTAGGACATGTTTATTTGGGGGGAGTATCAAATCTGCCTTTCCCTTACCTCAGGAGATTTTCATCTTTTCCTAACAATCAAAGCTCTCACATGGACTAAAAACTCTTCTGATTTGGTTCCGTTTTGACTTCTAAGTATACAACCAGATTTGAAAATGTCTGTCCCTACATCCATAGAGTGGTATAAATCAACAAATTTAGCTTCAGATTTGGTTGAATTGTTTCAAACCTAATGTGTGTCATTTAGTAGATGTATAATCTTGAGCAAAAGATGTCCTTCTATTAGGCTAAGTTTCCTCTGCTGTTGTATGTTAATAAAAATAGTTGCTATTTCAAAGAGTAATGATTATTAAATGACAAAAGTCTTGCAAATGAGTTCATTTTGAGCCTCACACATAAAAAAAGGCTGAGTAAGTGTTGGTTATTATCATTGTCTAATGTTTCTCCTTTTCTTGTTTCTGGTGATTTAAGACACTTACAATATGTCTTTCTTAAGACTTAAAGTCGGAAGGGGATACTGAGAGGATTGCCTTAGCTAATCTTTGTCTTTACTGAAAAAGCAAAATGCTAATATTAATAGGATCCCAAAGACACTTTCATAGTGGACACTATTCCTGGCTGCTTTCTTTATTGTAAGAACTTGTGCAGGACACTGAATAACAATTGACCATGGGGGAGTCAGTCAAAGATTCCCTAGAGCTAGCAGGAAAAGCAGAAAATACAGAAGTCACTTTTGGTCCTGACACTTTGTAGAGAGTTTATGCATTCCTTTAGAAATTTTGTCCATAAATATGAAGCATACTTTGAGATAATTTGCAGACATCAATTTTGAGAATTATTCTTACAACATAAATTTTAAAAAACCACTAAGTTTTCCAAAGTTTAATCTATCACTTTGTGCCATCCACTGTGCTAAGCATCATCACACTCTGTCTTAACAGGAAGAAGGAAGAAAGTACCACCATTACCTCCAAAGAAGCATAATTATCCCCTTTCTGCAGATGAACAAACTGAGACTCAAAGAGGGTAAGTGACTTCTCCAAGGTCACCCTGCTAGTGTAAGAGTAGGCTAAGATGCAACCCATATTTCCTCATTCCAGATCCTATGCTTTTAACTACTGTATGTACTGCCTCCATATGGAACAGACTCCTTCATTCCCTGTGAACATCCTTGAAAGGCATGACATGCAGGAGCTCCTGAGCATCATTTACTTGATTATTCTGCTGCCCACAGTCTCTGATGACTGTTCAGTCACTCCTGCATCAGTTTGACTTTTTTCACAAAATTGTCAGCAGCTTCAGTTTGAACAGCGCAAAACAGTTGTTCAGTTTCTCTAGTCTACCCTTGGCCATCTCTGAGAATTTGACTGAGAAGGCACCCAGCACGTACTCCAATGTTTGCAAATTACCGAGTTCCCTTCTGACCTGACTTCCTCCTTTCAGAAACCCTTTCTCTCAAGGCCTCCGTTATCAACCTGTATCTAATGATTCTTTTCCAATCTTTTTCCACAAGAACTTTTGAGTCACATTTTAGTCCAGCCTTCTCCAAATTGACTTGGTCCTAAATACACCTCCTCATTAGTTCCCAACCCCTTTGCATATTCCATCTTCCTCCTATTCTTCTTGGTGCCTACACTCCACATACTTATTCCAGCTCAGCCTCTTTCCAGGACTCCCCCTCCACCCTTCCCACATGCTCAGGCCCTAGATCTAAGCACTCCATCTAATGGACCTTCTTACTCAGCCCCAATATTTGCTTTCCGATACATTGGATTTATAGAGTGTTTGCCTGAATTAAAATGAGAAATTTTAGAGCAAACGGAGGCTTCTTGGCTGCTAAGCTTCATCATGTACTTTAAATAAGGAGGAGGGGGAGTGTGTGTGGAGGGCTGCTTGACGCATACACCCACCCCTGAATTACCATTTCGTTCCAGGCTGTTCACCTCCCAACCCAGCTGGTGCCTACCTGGCCCTGCTCACCTCCCCCAGCTAAGTTAACAAAGCAGTTACTGCTCATCTGCAGAGCTTCTCTAATCGACTCTCAGTGAAATAATATTTGCTTTCCATGCCTACTTTGATTCCCACTCACTTTGTTAAAAGATTGCCTCTGGCTGTCTCCGCTGGCTTAATCTAATAGTTTGTAGTTTGTACAAGCAAAATGTTTCCAACCACCTATATAAATAACTTAAGCAAGAGAAAACACTTGTGCAGCCCCAGTGCAGGGCTATAGGACATGACATCCCAATGTGACACCTTGGTCAAGTTCCTAGGGGACATCATCAGCAGAGCAGGAGCAATTATCATGTTGTACCAAATTGAAAAGACACTCATCTTCCCATGGACGGGATGATGGTAAGATTCTGCTTGGCTTGTCCAGGTAGGGGACTATCCCAAGTGCCTCTGTTTCCAGGGTCCATCTCCATGCTGCCTGTATCCATGGTAGCAGAGGGAGCCCTGTTCAAGGTATGGTGAGTTGAACGGAGCTAAATCAAAATATTTTTTTGCTGGAAGTTTTTCAAATCAACCAGTTTTTCTTTCCTAAAAAATATGCAATAAAATATAAGACAATATAAGACATAACCATCTTAGCCATTTTCATTTGCATGATTAGCAGTGCTAAATAAGCTTACATTGTTATTCATCTGTTCTCCAGAACATTTTTCTTCTTGCACAATTGAAACTGTCTATGCACCAAACCATAGCTCCTTGTTCCTCTCTCCCTTCAGTGTCTGGTAAAAATCATTCTACTTTTTGTGTGTATGATCATAGCTTGGCTAGTCTAGGTAACTTGTATAAGTTGCATCATGTACTAGTTTTCTTTGTGTGACAGGTTTATTCTGTTTAGCATAATATTCTCCAGGTTCATTCATGCTGTCAGAATGATAGTATCACCTCTCTCTCCTCAGGCCGATTGACATGCCACAGCATATGCATATTTTGTTTATCCATTCATTGAATGGACACTTGGTTTGCTTCATCTTTTAGCTGTTGTGAATAATACTGCTAAAAATATGGGTGTGCAAATATTTTTGATACCTGGTATTAGTTCTTTTTTATGTATCTGCTAAAGTGGAACTCTTAGATCATATGACAATTTTTATTTAGGTCTTTGAGGACCCAGCACACAGTTTTCCATATCAGTTCCATCATTTTATACTCCTACCAACAGTACACAAAGATTTCAATTTCATTGCATTCTTGGCAGAAATCATTTTTTCCTTTTTTTTTCTTTCCTTTCCTTTTCTTTCTTTTTTATTTTTTTGATAATAACCTTCCTGACAGATAAGATCAAACATATATTGTAAGCCTATTCTTTCTTCTTTTTAGCTGAAATTTTAAAAATAAAAATTAAAAAAATAACCAGATGCAATTGAGGTGGGTTTTCCAATGGAAGCACAGAGACATTTCTCACTTTGCCTAGAATTATCTGCCAAACAGAGGTTCACACACTACAGTGTGCATCAGGTTATTTTGATAATAAAGTTTTATTGAAATGAAGCCCTGCTCATTTGTTTATGTATTGTCCATTACTACATTAACACTATCAGGACAGAGTTGAAAAACTGCAACAGAGACTGGATATCACCCACAAACCCTGAAAAATTTAATATATGTGCCTTCACAGGGAAAATTTTTCAATTTCTCTGGAAATAAGATCACATGGTAGATGCCCTTAACTCCCACAATTTCTTACTCTCAGACAATTAAGACTCATACAAGAGCTGGACAGAGACCTCCAAGTGAGTGTGTGCAGAGAGGAGGAAGTAGGGGAACATCACCAAATTCTGCTGAGGATCAGAGGATCCTGCTTGAGACTCTTGCAAGGTCCTAGGAAAAGCTAGCAGTGGAAATCAGTCTTTGATTTGGAATGTTAGAAGAGCTTTCTTAGAGAAGTCAGTCCAAGAGCACAGGGGCTTGGGCTGGGCTGAGTGGAAAGAAAGAAGCAGGGAAGTCTCTTTAGGGAATGGAAGTGGGGACATGGGTAGGGTCAAGGTGCAGGGATAGTGGCTCTCTGCACAGGACTGAAGAACTATAGAGAACTTAGTGAGAGTGTCTGCGACGTGAGAGAGAGACCGACCACAAATGAATAGAGAGCCAGATCATGAGAGACAAATAGAGCATTTGGTGTTAGCTTTTAGCTAAGTGTTTAGAAGATTTTATGTACTATGAGTTAGATGTGACCCCATTTTGGCCTCCACTGCCATACTGTTAGACCATCAAGAGAAAGTAGTTTAAATCCTTATCAAATGACAGGAGGTCCATTGTCCTTTCCAGTGCTTCACATATTATTATTGGAATCACACCTTATTCCAAAGCTGAAAAGAATAGAGGTATGTGAAGCACTGGAAAGGACAATGGACCTATTGGATAAGGATTTAAATTACTTTCTCTTGATGGTCTGAAGCTAAGAACATCTTGACTTTTCTGTGCAGTTTAGACTTTTAGTTCCTGCTTATTCTGAATTACTTTTAATTATGATGTTATACCCTAGATGTTTAATCCATGTGAAACATGCACTCGTGTGCAGATGGCAGTATTCTTTTGAGCATGTACTCAATTCTTTCACTCCTCAATACACCATGAACCCAACACAAGCCTGGCATAGTAAGAACAATACTACAAATGTTAGTATTACTAATACTATGTGTGGAAACTGTTCCAAGCACTTTGCACGTCAATTCACTCTTGACAAACCTGATGTCTGTTTATTATATTTGTTTAAGCAGCACTGAAAAGCCACTTAAAATTGAATGCAAGCCAACAGAGTCACATTTCTTAAGAGGAACCTTGCGTGCCACACACCCACCATTTTTTCTAGATCTTTTCTCCTTGCATTTTTTCCCTCTCTGCTTTTCTGCCTCAGCCATTCCTAAAGTCCAGTTAATTTCTCTTCCAGGGAATCATTTATATCACAGTCTTTTATTGAATCTTATCCAAGATCTTACCTTCTACTTCTAAATCCAGACCTGCCCTCAGTCTCCAAAGCCCCACTCAAAGAAAGGTGCAGGGTCAGCTAGATGATTACAAACATTTCTTTGTCTTACTTCCATAATTAATAAAAGTGAAGCTGTAGGAGGATACACTTTCCAAGCCAAAAGTTAGAGCCTTGTGATTTCTATGCCCAGTGCTCAGATTCTGAAAATTGAGAGGAGTCTGCAAGAATGAGCAGAACCCATAGATATCGATGGTTCGCAGTGTGTGCCGGGTAGAGCTATCTCTGCATGATCCTCTTGTCTTTGAGGAAGCACAACGGGGCTGGTACTGCTAGTCAAACAGCACAGCTGAATAAAGTGAGGGTCACAGGGATTAAGCAACCTGCCCAAGGTCACTCAATTAGTAACAAGCTGGGGATTTAAAACTGCTCTTTGTATTGTATCGTCCTGCTCTGTCTGGGTACACAGAAAATGAAAGGTGGAGCCTTAAAGAGGAGCTGTTACTTGCTGGGGCTGGCTTTTGTGACCTTTCCATGGCAAATACTGAGATCTCTTGTACTGTCTGTCTGTATCACATTTCCATGCTCTGGAATGTGTACATGAACTCTCTAACAGCATTTAGTAGCAGTAATTTGAAGTCTTTTTCTTTCCAATTTCCCCTATACAAATCAATAAATGTTTAGTGATGCCATTAATGGAGTGAAAGTAGATTTCAGTTTATTGTAAGAATTGATATTTGTAACATTTATCACACACATTCGTAGAGAGAGGGAGAGAGAGGAAGAGAGAGAGACAGAGACTGAGACAGAGAATGAGAGAGGGGGCGAGGGGAAGAGAGAGAAAGAGAGAGAGAAGGAGGAAGAGAGAAATGAAACCACGGTGCTTTGTGTATATGAGAAGTTAAATATTAAATGCTTGGTTTTAAATGCTTCAACCAGAGACTGTAATGTGTAAGAGTTTTAGCTCAGGGATATGAAGAGCTTGAGTTCAAGTTTCAGGGACACCGCTTCCCACATCCAAGAATTAATTTGAAACTTAAGTATGATATGGCATTGACAGCAGTCAGTGCTTGACCATAACTCTACCCAGTCTGTGTGGGTTCACCTAACCCACTGTGGGACTTAAAAAAAACGAAAATAGCAGTTTGAGTCTCTTTGTGCTAATATTCCTCCCTTTCCATATTCATTATTTCACTGCCAAGTACAGCCTAGACATTATCTTGTAAGAGAAAAGGAAAATGAAAAAGAATAGAAGGAAAAAATGGAAACAAAACTATTATAAATAAGAAGGGGAAGAAGAGTTGAAGGGAGGGGAGAGGAATGGGGAAAAAAGAAGTATCAAAATAAAATTTTTATATAGGTACAAATTCCCTATGATGAATGTAATCATTATGTATATCAAAAATCAATTTAAAACATAACAAAGTCCCCAGACATACTTTCTGAACTGCATAAAACAACCTTGGTTTGACATGAGAGGCCTTAATTCCAATAACAAGCAAAGGTAGGGAGATGCCTCCTCATCCCAGTCCTAGGGAGACTGATGACTCCCATGTGACTTCAGAAATACAGTGATACCTCTGATGTCACACTCAATTCATTCTACATTCATGTTTGAACATCAGAAATTTCAATATCTGCACATATTTTCCCATAAAAAAAATACAAGCAAATAATTGGTTTTAAGACCCAAAAATTACACTTACAGATTCATTTCTCCAAGACTTTAGCAAATCTCACAATGTTATTTAACTGCATCATGGACCCACAGTTTTCCTCTTAGCTTACCGCTGGTGTCCCTAACTTTCCTTTGGAGCCATGGTTTTGACTTTTTATGGAAATAAAGCACAA
Organism: Dolichotis patagonum; assembly: GCA_004027295.1. Taxonomy (NCBI): domain Eukaryota; kingdom Metazoa; phylum Chordata; class Mammalia; order Rodentia; family Caviidae; genus Dolichotis; species Dolichotis patagonum. The sequence goes on along the minus strand of PVJX010002983.1, from coordinate 20,774 downwards.
AAAAGGCACAATGGCAAATGTTTTAAGCACTATCTATTGTCTAGGCAAGGACAGTCCTAGGTGAAGTGTCACCATTCTGTGTCCACAGTGAGACGCAATGTGTGACAGTTTCTCTACCCTAATATTCCCCCTCTCCATATCTAGTATTTCATTGTCAAATACATCCTAGAAATGATCTCATGAGAGAGAAGGAAAATTAAAATGAAACTAGAAGGTAAAAAATGTCATCTAGGTTTGTTCAAATTGATTTCCAGTTCAACTACTGAGCAAAGTTACTAACACCATGCAGCTCTATTTATTTATTTATTTATTTATCTATTTATTTTGAATTTTGCTGTTCTGGTAGTAGAAAATTTGAACTTTGAACCTTTCAACAACCAGGTATCATTATATTGAGTCCACAACCTGATGGTTTTGAAGGACCAGTTCTTTCTAACTAAGAAGAGTCTGCCCAAACATACCTAAATAAAGCTGTACAGGTGTCAGAATCAAGCCAACCAATAATATCATTCCTGGATGACTCGCCATAGCAGGATATAGGACAAAATATTTCAGAAGATTCTGGGAGGGATCTCAGACGGGATGAGTTCTTGGGATATATATTAAAGACCGTAAACTCTGGAAAACCACCAATTAGCAACTCCTCATCCCCCAAAAGTACCCACCTCAAATTCTCAGCATTTAAGAGGAGGTTTTCTCCATATCTTTTTTCCTCCTTGGATGCAATAGCACTGCTGAACATCCAAGGTCCTTTCATAATGGTTAATATGGGAAGAGGAAAACTTCTGGTGGTGAATGTGAGTAAGCTAGACCTCAGGTATCGCAAATGGTGTACTAATGAAGATTTCCCACCAAGACGTAGAGCATTGTGGCTATTCACTGGTTGGAGTAAATTTCAGAGATATCTGAGCCGCCCTCTCTTTCCATAACTGAGCAAATAACTCCAACAAATTTTGTATCTAAGAATCACTGTGTCCTCCTGATTGCTCCTGTGTTGTTGCCCAGGAGGTCACATAGGCAGACTTCTATGTGTGAACTAGGTAAAGGAGCATTTCCTTTTCTCTGAAAATCTAAGCCCTGTGATTTGTTCAAATAAATATTGTTAAGGGACTCTAATGACTTCAAGTACATAAGGTACATTGTGGTGAGAAATCTTTCTATGCTATGCTTTGGCTTTTCTCCCAGTAATTTGGGTTTTGCTGTAATGATTTATCCTGGTATTTTCTGAAGCCTTCTCATCACCTTCTGTGGCTTTTTAAAGACAATTAGCACTGATAAAAAGAACAAAGTCTCTATTATACAACCTGAATCAAGAACTTGCCAAGGTAGGATGAAACCAACACAACTCTGGCTTTAGAGTTCACAAGTCTTCTAAGAGTTCATTCAGTAGGATTTACAGTGTCGTAAGGAAAAGGTGACCTGGAGTTATGCAAAGGGCATATGAGATGAAGGCATAAACCAGTAATGATTTCAAGTACTGAGAAGGGCTATGTCAGACAGACTTGATATCCAATATTATGGATATTGTATGATGAGGGTTAGCTCATAGCTAAAGAAGATGAGTATTTAATATGGAGCAGAAATATCAAAAGGTAGCACAATAGGCCTAAAGAATGACAAGCATCACTGGGAAGCAGTCTGCCTGGCCACCAGCAACCCTGACAGTACCAGCAGGATGAAGCTGGAGAAATCAGTGTGAGCCATATCACCTAGGGCTTTGTAAATCAAGGAAAGGAGCACAGATGCTATTCTCAGGAAATTAGGGTGTCACTGGCAGTTTCAGTATCTGGAAATGGTCAGGGGGCTCTATCTGTGAGTGGAAAAGACAGAATTGGAGGCCAAAAACATTAGGTAAGTGTGGGCTCCAGGTGAAAAGTGGTGAGTATGGGCTAAGGACTGATAAGGGAACTGAAAATGGAGAAAAAGAAGTGGGCAAAAGAGCTGTGAAGAAAAAAAAATGTATATATATATATATATATATATAGAGAGAGAGAGAGAGAGAGAGAGAGAGAGAGAGAGAGAGAATAAAATACATTAGCGTAGGAACCTAGAGATCAGAGAGCTGACGGTGATGTCCAGATTTCTAACTTGGGAGACAACAGGATGAGACAAGGATAGAACATGTGTGGCAATGAGGAGGGAATGTGCAGAAGCCATCATAAGAGTTTCTAGTTTCCCTTCTGTGGTTGTCACTATGCCTCAGCCTGCCTTTTTCATGCCATCCTCTGTGTGGGGATGCAGCCAGTGTGAGCTTACATAACAGACCATGCTCAGTTAGAGGCAGCTACTGACTACAGGAGCTCCAACTGTGGCCACAAAGACTGAGGAGATTGCTTAAAAAAAAAAAAAGGGAGATGCCCCATGAAAGAAGGTATTCTGCATGGGGTCTCTGGGACTCCCAAAGTTTCCTGGCTCAGAATTTCCCAGTTAGGGCACTAACATGTGATCAGTTTGCTGAGAGCACAGAGGTCCCAAGGTTTCCAAAAATCACAAGGCATAGCTCCAGGGAAGCCTTGTAGATTGCTTTGTGTCTTTCTCTGTGATAATGGGACATAATTCAATCTAGCAGTCAAGCTCAGAACTATTGGAGACAACAGTAGGGAGACGGAAAATTCCTCACTGTCCAGTCAAGGTCACAATGCTGAAGACAAAGGCACAGCAAAAATAATGTCTTCCTCTAGCGCTCCAGTAGGTTTTCAGTCACTATGGTGACCACAGTATCCTTTGACATAAAGAAAAGAAGAATTTTTCTGTGTCACCTTGGAATAAGTACAACGTAATTGTCTACTTCATTCCAGAGGAGCTCTGTGATCTTAAGCAAGTTGCTTCAACTCCCTAAGCCTCATATATTTTAAATTTGCAAAACAGAGTGATGATGGTGATACCTATTTCACAGAGGAGCACCGGTGAAATGATAATCAGTGCCCAGTAAAAATTAGCTGTTAAGTATTCATCGTTCATTCACTGAACATGTTTTTTTGAATGCCTACTATGTGCCAGGTTCCACTTGGTGCTTGCGAACAAAACTGAGAAAGATCCTCACCTATCTAGAGTTCTATTCTGAAGTGTGTAAGTGAGAAAATTATGAAAGCGGACAACATTCAATAAAAGTAATAAGCACATCACCGAGTCTTTTAGAAAGTGGTAAGTTCTATGAAACAAATACAAAATAGATCAGGGAAAGGGAAGAGGTGGCAGGAGTAACCTTGAATAAGTCATTTTATCTGTCTAGTGGTCTTGCTCCATTTATAGGTCAGGTACAACTTCTAACTTATAAAGCTATGGTGAACAGAAAATGAGTACAAGTCACCAAAAATCATTCCTAGGCCTTTATTGATGCCCAGCAGTACTGGTCCATATTACCACTATCATCCATATCTCAGTATGGTTGGATAAAAACAGGTACTATTGAAAGAGGACATTTGAGCAAAGAGGGAGTAAGCCATGGTCTGACCTCCACCAAGGAAATTGGAAAGGACTCAGAAAATCAGACCTTCTAGAAGGAATCGAGAAATGAAAAGACATAGAGATTAGGTGGCCCTGAGATAACAATACAAAAAACATGGCTATTGCACTAAGAAAGAAGCAACAGATTTTTTCTAGCTGCTGAAAACTCAGTGCTGGCAGTTGTAATCATGCTAGTTGTAAAGGTGCCTATTTCATGTTGGTGAAGCCACGATTTTTCTTGGACACATTTGAGTCTGAGTGTGTTTGGGGATGCCTCTCTGTACATGAGGCTATTTGAGTGGGTAAATGTGGGCATCTCTGTGTCTGTTTGTTCTGATATACTAATGATATGTATTCATGAGTGTAGGAATAAGACTGTTCTGGCCTCTGTGTGTGTGTGTGTGTGTGTGTGTGTGTGTAGTGATTTGGAGTAAAAAAAATCCTTGCTTAAGAGTTGTATATGCATTGGAAGAAGTAAACAGTCACCATGCTTCATTTCACATCCATATGTGGCCTTCAACAATTAAGTCACTTACCTTTAGAGGCTTCATTCACTATCCTGCCATCTATCCTTTCAGACACAAAGCATTTGACAAATGTCTAAGATATAACACAGCCTCAACTTGCCAGAAATTTAAACAATCATATGAGATGGCATTTATGAGACACCAAGGGTAATGAAATCACCCATCCATCCATTCATCATAGTGCTAAGTGTTTGCAGTGTCAGACCCTATGTTAGCTGCTGGGAATGCAAAGAAGAGAGGCCACTGAAGGTTGAAGCATTCACAGACAAGCTGAAGTTTGAATTCCAGCTAATATCCCTTACTGGTTGCATGACCTTGATCAATTCATTTTATTTTTCTGAGGGTTTGCTAAATCTTCTCACCAGATAAAGCAATACCTACATCACAGGATTATTGTGAGGAATAAGTACAAATCACCCCAAGTTAACTAATCCCTACAGATGCTCAAAACTAACATTCAGTATCTTCACCATTGTTTCCACAGCCATTACCATTGTTACAGGCATTATTATCTGCCTCCCAAGGAAAACAAAGTGTCAGAAGTTAGGATGGAGCTGCTTAGCTTTCTGATCTCAGATCTTTACATGATTCATGTCCTGGACTCATCCAGGCCACTGTTCATAAGACCTTCCTTAAAAGGGATTCTCTGACCACCCACCAACCTGCTTTTTATTTCTTGACTACATATATCATTTTCTGCAATTATATCATATATATTTTTTCTTACTTGTCTGTGTCTGCCTCATTCTGTCACAATAAGATTCATAGAACAGTGCCTCTGTCTGTCTAGTTTGTTCTGAAAGCAGGTGAGAACAATTACTCTAGTGTCTACAGAAGGATCTAGTATCAGTAAATGAGTACATGCTGAAAGGAAGAATATATGAGTGAATGAATGAACGAATGAATGAATGAATGAATATGATCTGCACCACTACAGAACTCTGAAAAAATATATGAGTAACTCTACAGAAACAAGTCTTATTTGTGGAAGCCTGAACAAAGAAGACAAAATTGGATCAGAGAAACTGACAGGATTTTCCAGCGACAATCATGAAAAAGCACAAGCAAAGGCATATAAGCATGACTATACATCATAAAACACTAAAACCATTAATTGTCCTTCCTGTCACCCTGGCAAATGATCTGAGCATCTTCACTTGCCCTGGAAGAGTGTGGAAAAGAAGAAATCCCCCAAATTTGTGACTCCATGTAATCCTCTTCAATAGCATAGGGTCAGCCTTAATTTGCATGTAAATGATATTAATTTTTTAATCATAGATTAACGCCATCTTGTTTGCTTGTCCTTGTGCCTCCTCAGGTGGAGAAACAAGAGACTTATGATTGATGAGTTGCAGCAATTAAAATTATAAACATGCAACACTTCCTCATTTCTTATATCTCTTAAACTTACCTCCTTCCTCCCTTATTGGCAGGAAACGCCATCTTACCTGAGGAGCAAAATTTAGATTTAAAGATTCTAGATTCACAAGGTTTATTTTCAAATCCTAGGGTTTTTCTTCTGTAAAGCTTCAACTTTTATAGTCAGTCTCATGATTGGTGGGGTGAATAAAATATAAAATCATGTAGTTTTTTTGCAAGGATTAAAGGAATTAATATACCTCAGGTATAGACTTAGAGAAAGTTTTCAAAACTGAAATTATTATCATTTTACTACCCTGACCATATTGGATTACAATACACAAAGTTGACTGTATTCAATTCAGTATGAGAGACTGGGATTTTCACTCCCAAGCAGAGCAGAAGAGAGAAATGAAACCATCATGTGGGAGAGTTCACATAGACTAGATCTTGATGATGTTCATATTGAGAAAGTCTGTATTTCCCCCAGGATAAAACTTTACTTAGAAACTTTACTTAGAGACTTTACTTAGTCTGGCTATCAATGAAGAGACTATCTTTATCCTGAATATTACTAACAACTGACTTTTTAACAACTAGATCAGCATTAGAGAAGGTAGTCATCAATGAGTAGATTATCTGTTTGAAGCTGTTGTTTTCTGTATCAGCATTTTGAGTACTCTTGTTCTTGAATAATATATGGGAAAAGGGGTGGGAAATAGGTGGAGGTAGAATGTATATTTATTGGGTCTCATAGCAGATGCTTTTCTTGCTTCATCTCCTTTCACTTTCCTGTTGTCCCATGAGGCAATCTTTGTTATCCTAGTTTACAGATGAGGGATTTGAGACTGAACAAGGGTAAATAATCTGCTCACGACTGATGAGGGAGAGTCTAAATTTCAAACCACCTGGACAGAATGCTTTTATTTTACATAGATATAGAAAATGTGGGATTGTTAACCCCATTTGGTGGACGATTTTGCTGTAAGTTATTTCCTCTGATCTAGAATCATGTGTCTGAATGGATATTCAGCCATCTAGAACTATCAAACCTAGTAGCAATATAAACTCAACATGTAAAAAACTAAACTCAACATCCTCTCCATTGTTTCTACCCACACTCTTACTATAGAGCTGCTCCATTTACCTTTATTTACAAATCATTGTCTACCATCGAAAGTCATTCTAGAGTCTTCCCTCCACCCATCCATTACAAGTTATTGGGTCTTGTCTGCTGTTTATTTGAAGTTGTCAATTCTCACCCTGTTCCAGCTTCACCATCAAGTCACATTATCTCTCACCCTAAGCAGGTAGCATCTGCCTTATTCTTACTGTCCTTGTCCTATATGTGTTCCTCGTGTTCATTCTTTCTGCTTTGACAAGGTGATTATCAGAAAAATAAATAAATAAGTGAAATCTTTCCACTCCCCACTGTTTGAGGATCAAACTCCTTAGCAAGGCATCTACAATATGACTCAACATAATTTTCTAGCCCCATCCCTTCTCTCCCAATACTTCAAAAGAATTCCTGACGATTTCCCTAAAGTGCGATTCCTTTTCATTTTCCTGTGTTTTTTTTTTCATGTAAAACATCTTGTAATCTTGTAATCATTATGTACTACAAACATTTACTGATAAAGCGAAACAATGAAACTCAGCCTCAGTGTCTTTTCTGTTGACTACTACTTAATTACCAAAGCCCACATGAATGTTGTGCTTATTTCACCAACTTTCCTAGAAAATTCCAGCACTTCATATATCCTTGTGCTTATACATGGTTTCAAACCATGATAATTTTTGCATAAACAAACATCACCCAGTAGAAATGAGCTTCTTAGAGATAGATTTTTTCTCATTCTTCTTTATCTCTTTAGTAGCTACCTTGATATTTTTAGACAGTGAGAATTATAATGCAGTTATTATTTTGTGTGTTAACATAAACATATCATAAACATATTCCCACTGAGCTGTGCAGTCTTCCTAATTATTCTGTTAATTGCTGCATAATATTTCTTCCTGCTGATGCTCCATAATTACTTAAACATTTAATTCAAGTCATTACATTCAACAAAACTTTGCCAAATTCCTAACATGTGTCAGATACAACGCTAGATGCTGAATACAGTAAGAAGAATCTTCTTACCCCAAATACTTCAGATGCCAATGTGGAGTAATGGGTGTTATAATAAAGATATGTCACCAGTAGACTAATGGGTTGGAGACACTGGGTAAGGGAGAATTTTACCTTTACTGAAGAGTTTGGGGAAAGTAAAAGGACTTGAGACATTTGAGTTTTAAAAGTCAAATAGATGCCTATGAAAAAGGAATAAAGAAAAGAGAAAGGAGAAAATAATATAAACATATTATAAAAATATACATTGAAGTAATATAGCACAAATTACTAAGTCCTCACAGCTCCCAAGGGGCAGAGCTACAGTTTCAACACAAATGATCTGATTCTAAGAACTCTGAGAACGTGCCACCGTCTCTTCCTGCCAGCGAACTTCTGCTCACTCAACAATGTGTGGCTTTGCCAATACCACTCCACTCGTCTCACGTCTCAGTTCTGCTTATGCATTTTGATTCGTGCTGGCAAATTTTCTTCAGCCCACATTTTCCTTTCGTCCAATAACTAAAGTTTTGCAAAGTATGACTCTTTTTTTAATTTCACAAAGTAAGTTCACTAACACAATACATTCCCTTTCTTTGTTCCTGTTTTCCAGAAGAGTTTCAATGTTGCCAAGGAAACATGAATCTAAAGTACATTCCTGGTAAATATTAAGCTCTCAAAAGATAGTAAATGAATCCATGACCAACCAAGGGTTAAATGTTTTAGTTTAGCTGTGTGGAAAGTGAAGAAGAAATGGTGCAAAGTGAAAGGCAGTGGCAGGTTGCATTATCATATTCACAGAAACAAAAATACTTTTAAAATCCCAGTTAGTACCCTGGTACCTAGTCAAGGGCATTGCTGTTTATGGGCTCAGCAGTGCCAAGTGTACTAACAGCGATGAAATCAACCCAACCCTGTGCAACAGTATTTAAGCTAAGAAACTCATTCAGATATAGGAAAACAACAGATAATATATGAACCATTTCTGTATTAGAAAAAGCCTGAAAACAATCTAAAATGCTCACCAATCAGGAATGATTAAACAAATTAAATATGCAAACTGGAAGGAGTATTATGAAGTCATTAAAATGGTAATTAGAAAGATTATGTAGCTGCATGGAAAAACATTTACTATATAATATTAAGTAGGGGGGAAAAGTCGAATACAAAATTGAATCTAGGTCATCACTGCAATTATATAAAAATGTGTGCACATGAATCAAGATACCAAGGGAAGAAGCCGTTATGACCAGCTGTTCTAAAGTAGCATATTTTGCTTTTGAAGATGTCCTTTCCTCCCATAGAGAGCTTCTCTAGCGTGGGCTACATTCTCCAGCCTGTAGGGGGAGCTCAAGGCTTCCCGGCCCTTGTCTCCCCTGCCCATCCCTGGCAAAGGGAAGGAGGTCTCCAGTAGGAACCAGGGGCACACTGAGCCAGCAAGTGGGCTTCCAGCAGACAGTGTAAAGGGACTAGGAATAGAACTGAGCCAGAGCAACTTTTCCCTCGTCCTTCGTCCTCTTGGTCTTTTCTGCACAGAGATCTTGATCAGTCTTTTGGAATAATTTGGTTTCTTGGGGTTTTTGTTGTTGTTGTGTTTTGTTCTTTCTGTCTTCAACCTTGCTTCTGTTTTTTGATTACTGTATTAATCTACCTTGTCATTCATTTGGGAAGGAATTGCCATCTCTAACTCCCTTAATAAAAACAAGCAGAAATTATACTGTAAATATATTTGCACACCTCTGGGGTTCCATAATTTCTTTTTAAAAAAAAAAAACTACTAGTTTCCATCAATAGAATATTAGTTGACAAAATATGATGCATGGCTTTGGTAATTTTGGTTTATTAATGCAAATGTGTAGTACCTACTGTTTACATTTCATGCGGGAAGTTGACACAAATACATTACACATCTCAATTCCTTTTTCGTCTCCTTTTGCTTCCCCACTTCCCCATCAACCCATCTGTTGACTCACTTACTGTTTTCTGCTTGTCTTCGTACATGTTTGTCTATGTTTGTCTTACACGATTAAATGCTAGAAAATTATTTTTAAAATAAAACAGGCATGGAGGCTGATAAAGTTTTCTAAAATGAAGTTTTCAGCTTTGGGTAGGAGAGCAAGATACAAAATGTGTGTGTGTGTGTATCTTCCAATGGATGATGAGAAACATTTGCCTATATATGCTGGAGGGAACAAGTACGGACATATGAACATAAGAAAATTATAATACAATTACCTCAGAAGAAAAGAAGTTGGGGAATGTGTAGCAAATCTTGCATTTTATTCTGTATTCTTTTATATTGTTTTGTTTTCTATATACGCGTACTAGATTTTTACTTTTCTAAGTGAGATTAGAGTAGCACTCAAGGGTAAGGAGATTAAGGCTTAAACTCAGCATATTCTGAATCAGTGCTATAGTGTATATTAAGGAACTCTCATGTGTTCTGAATATATTCCAGCTTAGCTCACTATGAACAGAAACCAGAGAGAAATTTGGATCCAAAACTAGAACATACATCTACCACTACCAATAATAGTAGTACTTCTACTAATGTTAATAATATTATCAATGTAATGACAATAAATAAATGTAATAATATACAGATATAAATCAAAAGAAAAAGTAAATATTTAAAATTCAACAATTGAAGAAAAAGGTATAATATAGTTTATTTTTTGTTAGAAAAGACAAATTTCACAAATGAATCTATTTTAAGAGACTTGACTAGAAAAAAAAAAGAAATGGAAAGTCCATTTAAAGTAGGACAGGGCTAGTCCTTGCCTGTGGTTTCAAATTGACTTTCTATTAAACTGTGACCCATTACTAATGAGATTTAGCTGGCTTTGTGCATTGAAAATTGCTCTCTTCAAATATCTCTTTGCCCTTAGATTTTGGGACTTTTTTATTTTGCCCTCTATGAAGTTTTAAAATCCATCGATTTTGCTATTTTAAAATATTGCTGCTGAACAGGGAATGTTGGGGAGTGTGGAAGCAAGACATAGAGGAATGAATGCAAACAGATTTCAGTTAAGGCTGGAGTCCTGATGTAGCCTTGTCCTAAAGCTGCACCCAGCCTAATCACTTTTCCACGTGTCGTCTCATTAGGGAATCATTGTTCTTCTGGTTTTCCTGGGGTGCAGTCTCTTCATCAAGGAACCAAATACCATTTCTCCAGCACAGCACAATTGTTAGCCAAATGAAAATGGGAAAAGCACTAGTACAGTAACTAAGGATACCTAGTTTGAGCAACCACAGGCAAAGGAGTTATAACTTAGACCAGTTCCTCTCCTAAATGAGTGGTCTAGTAGTGGTGCTATCCATGAGAGACACTATAGCATGGCTTTCATTCCTTCCTTGCCTACAGATGGTTCCCTACAGAGGCCTGGTATACAATCTGTAGAAGAGAAAACATAGATTAAGGGTGAAGGTTCCCATGTCCTGGGGTGTAAAGCTCAAGCAATTAATCTACACATCAAAACACTTAGTGGTTCTCAGCACTTACTCTATAAATTCATTGACAAATAAATGATGAATGATTAATGCCTAATATCCCCTTACCACAGAATTAGTATTGAGATCTATGTATTCAAATACAAAGATGGTTCTAAGCAAGTAAGTCCTCATTTTCAATATTTATTGTTTGAAACACAAACCATCTATCACCATGAAAACACTATTATAAAGAGCTAGAATCACCAATAAACACAATTATGTAAATACTTAGCTATATGTACAGTGCAAGCATGTTGCCCAACAACTAGTTTGAGATAGTCTAATAATTGGTGTGACTTAGAAAAAATACTGTACTTCAGTGTCATTTTCTGTGAAAATGGTGTCAGTAATGTTGACCCTCTGAGATTACAGAGAAAAATAAATCAGATAATGTTCACAAAGGTTCTTGGACCTAACCAAGCAGAATTCTTTTACTGATACATCTTACAAGAATTCCTAATTCACTGGAGCTTCAAATATAGCCTTAACTCTAGCTGCTTGAGAACTTCTTAATTCATTAAGAAAAAGTCAACAGTAAGAGCTAACGTTTTGCATGAGAATCAACTTTTCATACATAATGTTTTCTAAGTCCTCAATGCCAACTGATTTGTCAGTGAGTTTTCCCCGGATGTGAGTTTGCAAGTCTCCATTTTCAAAATGTATATCTTACTGCTAACTTATTTGGGAAAAGAATTCTATTTCGTGACAAATAAATATATGGTGGTTAATTGCTATATTTCCATCACTCTGGAACTCTAGCCAGATCACAACGTGCTAAGTTAGTATCTACTTATATATTTTGGGTAGAACTGGGTATAACACTAGTTCCATGTGTTATTAGTACTAGGATGGGAAATTTATCTAACATCTCTAATCTTCAATTTTATATGAAAAATAAGGATAATTGTATGCATTACAAAGTTATTGAAAGATTATACAATGCATCTGCGGGCCATGATATGATTGTTATTGTTCTTATCTGTCATTTATAAGTCTCTGCTTTGTATATTTATTAGGTCAAGAAGAGCTTGGAGTGACGTAATTCAAGCCCTGAAGGAGAACAACCTCCAGCCCAGATTGATGTATCCTGCAAAACTCTCTCTGGAAATTAATGGAGAAGCAAGATGCTTCCATGACAAACACCAATCCAGCATTGCTTCTACTTGACCATTCCCTATTGTCATTTTTATCAAAACTCAAAGACCAGTAAAACAAAAATGTGAGGTAGATTTTTTAAATCAGTTCAGTATCCAACATACAGCATTGCATAGAGGTATCTGGCAGTGAAATTTTGTTGACAAGTTAAATAAGTGATTAAATCCAAACAGCTAGTAAGTGTTCTGAATTTGACAAGTGGTCATCTATGCTGTTTTTTGACATACCTAGCCTGCAGAAACTTAAAATTATGCAAATTACATTTACAAAAGATATAACAAACAGGTTAACTTGTGAAGCACTTTCCAACCCCGCACCAAAGGCACAATGTATTCATCTATCTTAGCATCACAACAAAGACCCAAAATTCTTAACTTTAAGTGGATTACCAACAAATCAAATTCCAAAGGTCAAAAAGGTCAGCCTGATATCATCACTTGCTTCTTTTTGCTTCTGTTGTGACCTTCAGAACCAGACAGAAAAAATCTGATTGTTCTCCTGCCTTAGGTTGTTTCAGAGATCTGTGGGTAGCTCCACCTCCAGGAAGAAACATTCATTTACAAACCCACACACAGATTCCAGAGATATGAATAAGAAACAGGTGTTCTTCACAATTTGCTCATGAAGAGGGAGGAAAAGCCTCTTGTGCTATGAGCTATTATTAAAATAAATATCATTGGCTAAAAGGCAGGACAAGTTTGAGGACCATCCAAGCAAATGACACTTTGCCAACTCCACTGTATTGTTACTAATTGGATATTCTAACACTTTCTGTAACATTTCATAGAAACATTTCAGAACAAGTGATAGAGTGTCCAAACAAGCCTGTCTTCAGATACTTATGGTGGCTGGTTCTGGGTAAACACCTCCAGCTACACAGCATAGCATTTTTCTTCTCTCCAATCCCACCTTGGTAATTTGTACCCATTTTCACTCTCACTCTCACTATTTTTCTCTTCTGTCCTCCTCTCACTTTCCTTTCTCCTTATTGGGATGATAGGAAGGTTTTTGCTCAATCAATCATGAAACCTCTCGAAATAATCATAGTTAGGGTTTAAGTGCTAAATGTAGAGAGCTTCACTTGAATTTGTTTTGAATTTAACACATCTCCAGAGAAGCAAAAAATTCCAAAGGACCATATTTTGAGGCTCTGCTTTTGGTTTCATTGAGATTTTGAGCTTGAACAAAATTATGAGCTTGAACATTTTCAGGAAGGCAAGATAGAAATAAAGGGGGTCTCCACACTTCTAGAGGATGACCAACACTGGCATCTATAAGATTGAATTTCCAGAAAGAAGTTATGCTTACAAGTGGTCTAAATCAACGCATTTGTTCTACTCTGGAAGCCTCAGCTCCATTTTATATAAAGAGAAATAGTCCAATGTGTTTATTGATCATCAGCCACTTAGTCATTTAAGGAGACAGTGAACCGATGATCAAAGCCACTTTCCACAGCTACTCAAAGCACTTGGTCTTGCAGCCATATTGTACTCATTTCCTTTTTTCTAATATAATGAATTAGCACAAACTTAGTAGTTTAAAGCAATACAAATTTACTGCATCATAGCTCTGGAGTTCAAAGTCTGAAATGGATCTTATAGGACTGAAGTCCTATCAAGACATTGATAGGACTGTATTCATTTTGGATGCTTTAAGGAAGAACCCATTCCCTTGCCTTTTCTTCCTTCTAGAGGCCTTCTATATCCCTTGGCTTGTCACTTCTTACTCCTTCCTCAAAGCCAAAAACAGCATCTCCAGTTGTCACCATGCAACCTCCTTCTTCCATTTCTTTTTTCTCACTGCATGTAAGTTGCACAAAATAGTAGGTCTTGTTTTGACATATTTGGATAGGCATATAATTTACCTCAGTCCCCCCACCACTGCCTTCCTGCCTCTTTTGCTTCTCCCCCCCAATATCCTTCTCTTTCTTATTTTACAGTCTTCATACTATTTTCATGTCATCTCTCTCTTTTTTAATTTTAAATTTTTTCTAGATTTCTTGTATGAGAGAAAACAGGAAATATTTTATTTTCTAAGTTTGGCTTCTTTCAACTAATTTTATGATCTTCAGTTCCAACCATTTTCTTGCAAATAAAACTATTTCATTCTTTTCATGACTGAATGATATTCCATTGTGCTATGTGCCACTTTTCTCTCTTACTTTCCTTCTTTCCCTTTTTCTTTCCTTTTTTATGCCACTTTTTTTAATCCAATGATATACTGATGGGTACCTAGGCTGTTTCCATGGTCCAGCTGTTACAAATTACAGTACTATAGTACTATATTAAATAATATTAAAAATCTTCTGCAAAACAAAAGAAACAGGAAAGTGAAGAGATACCTTACAGAATGCGAGAAATATTTGCTGGTTAATCTCCTTCCATTTATAAAGATCTTATTGATTACACTGATACCATTATGATAATTGAAGGAAATCTTGCATCTCAAAGTCCTTAATTTAATCGCTCCTACTAAATCTCTTTTGCCATTCAGGTAATACATTCGCAGGCTTTAAAAATTAAAACCTGGATATTGTTGAGAGGCCATTGTTGTATCTACCATAGATGCCAAAGCAAAATAATGGGCTGAATTCACACTGAGGAAATGAGAAGGGTGGCTGAAGGTTAGAGTCGTTGGCATTAGCGATGGTATTGTTATTTGCCAGGCCCATTACTTTGTCATCACAGAACCCAAGGGAAAAGGGACAAAGAAATCTCATTTTTAAGATACAGAGATTGAGACTCAGACAGTTTACATGGTATTTCCAAGACTCACACAGTTATTCCAAGGAGATCAAAACCTAAGCTATTTCCACAGCTCCTTGCCACTGGCTACACCACAAGTATCACATGGCAGATATGTTTAGTGAGGTTTTATGATTCAGTCAGTGCTGTCCACAAATATTAACTTAAAGCTGGTGAATTCTCCAAGCTAAAGATTGATTTTTTGTTGTTGCTATTCCTCAAAGGTAAAAGTTACCTCATGAAATAGCTTTTTCTCTTTAGTGAGAAGTAAGTGAAAACATTCCTATAGTTTTGGTTGATCCAAAAGAAATGCTGTTTTCAAAGAGTAAGTAGTTTTCACCTGTGCCTACTATATTACATTTTGGTACTTTAAAGAATGTTTTTAATGAATATCCAAAAATATCAAAAGGTAAAACGTTTTCTATATGGAAAATTATTTAAAATCTTTTAAATAAGAGGTTAGTCGGGGGTGAAAGAAGCAGTGTAGAATTAAATAACTAGTATCTTATTCCCCGTGTCTTGTATTTCTGAGCCAAATTGCATTGAGTTTTAAAAGAAAGAGACTTGGCATTTCCACAAAATTTGGAAGAGTGGAAAAACATCTCATAGAAATGCTGCAAGAATAAATCATACTTTGTGACTCTGGCCAGAGAGAGCAGCCCTTTCCATCCATCCTGAATTAGGCTAAGAGGTTTTCTTTGAAATAAAATGGACCTTTGAAATTCTGAGTTATTAGAGTAATTCACATTACTTATTTAGAATTCTGAGTAAGGCCAACAATAGGGCCAGATCTTGTTATTTTTTTCCCTCCTCATTTTTCTATCATACAATATGGTATTCTACATGGTTCTGGGAAGAGAAATGATGGACAGCACTTTATAAAGACTTATTTTGCTTTAAAAGCTTTACAATTTGTTTCAATGCCAAATTCAAAGTTGAGCATCTGAAAAAGGAATCTCACTTCTGAGAGTTATTGCCAATTTTACAAATAAGTCAATAATTCACTGATTTCAATAATAGGCATGAAAACTTAATTACCACTTGGCCTTTTTGCTACCTTAACCAGAGTATTCAGCATAGTCAAGGGCCAAATCCAAGTCTCAGAAATAAAGAAAGGTGCATGTCTAAGGTGAACCACTTGAGTTTAGAATGAATTCTAAAAGGCCGCAGAAAGATTAAGCCTGTGGGGATTATGATCATTGTTCATGTGGGGAGAATGGGAAAGAAATTAACATTTTAAAAGTGTATCTACCTTATCATTTATATGTTCTTCACAATCATACTTTAGAGGCAACTATAATAACACTTTTAATAGGTTAAGAAAATGAAGCTCAGAAAATCAGCAAAGGTACATTTCAGATCTCTACCTCTAGTATTTGAACTACTGAGTTCAAATTAGTTAAACATGATATTCAGCTTACCTAGTACTCAGGGTATCAACTAAGAGATCATTTGAGTCCAGAGCTAGAGTTTATCTTTGTACACTGCTGATGCAGAAAGAGCTTCCTCTGTAAGGAAAAAAGGAGAGAGGGGAATTAAATGCCAGGAACAGACTTTTCCATCATTCCTATCTTTAGAGAACAATGCCCTTTCCTATCTCATGCATATCAAACTATACTAATTACTGTTAGGTTATGAAAATAAACTAAATGTATTTTTAATTATTCTAACTTACATAAGTTCCTTAAAACAAGTATGTGGATAGATAAATAGATATTATAGAGTGATTAGATAGATGGATAGACAGATAGATAGATAGAGCTCTAGTCTGCTATAGCTATCATAAAGAAATTACAGACTAGGCGACTTTAACAATAAAAATTTATTTTTTTCATGATTTGGAAGTTTAAGTCCAAGATCAAAAAGCCATTAAAATCAATATATGGTGAATCTTTGTTTGTTTGTTTGTTTGTTTGTTTTTTGACCCAGGGTCTCACCATGTGATTCAGGCTGTCCTGGAACTCACTTTGTAGCTCAGGCTGGCCTTGAACTCTCAGCAATTCTCACACCTCAACCTCCTAAGTGCTTGGATTACAGGCATGCACCACTATGCCCAGTGAGTCTTTCCCTTGTGATTGAGAAATAGCTACCTTCTCCCTATACTCTGCATGACCCATCTTTTGTGAGCATGTAAAGAGAGGCATAACACTGGTGTCTCTTCCTTAACCTGTTAAGCCACCAATCTTGTAAGATAAAGGTTGCACCTTTATGATCTAAACTAACCTTAATTACCTTTGTTAGTCACATGGGGGTTAGAATTTTGACATATGAATTTATGAGTTTTTGAGAGGGGTACTCAATTCAGTTCATAGCAGATAGATGATAGAGATGATAGATAGATAGGTAGATAGATAGATAGATAGATAGATAGATAGATAGATAGATGATAGACAGATAGTATCTTCCCAAAAAATTTGTTTCATCATATCAACTCTGTTGCCTGAGTATTTGTTTAAAATCTTCCAAGAGATATTACTATTAATACCTATTTCTTAGAGTTGATTGAAAATTAAATAACACAATGTACTTAGATGTTGCTAGCTGATGATTGTAGCACTTTTGATTCTAGTCAAGTACTATGTGACCCTTACACTAAGTTTCTCTTGATTTTTGTCCCACTGTCCGCTCTAGTGTCTTCATAATCTGTCTCATTGCTGAGACAAAATTCCTGACACCCAAAAGGTAAGGGAGGAAAGTTTATTAGAGCTCATAGTTTGTAGAGGTTTCAGTTCATGGTTGGCTAGTTCGGAGGAAAAGTGGTACAGCAGAGGAGAAAGAGTTTGCAGCAAGCTGCAGTCAGAAGGCAGGAAAGCAGCAAGGAGCAGCAGCAGCAGCAGCAGCAGCAGCAGCCCTCCTTCTGCCCCTTATGCTTACTCCACATAGGCTACGAGGCAGGTAGCACTCAACAAAGTGAGGTACCCTCAGTCCTAACATCACAGCACAAACCAATCCCACAATCACGTTCTTAGTTCTGGAATGACACACTCTAGATCCAGCCACCTTCGAAAAGCTTCACTTACTACCTCATGAGGCTTTGGGGGCACACCTAATACAAGTCATAACACCTGACCTAGCTGAGCTGTGCAAATCGATTCTGCCACTGGGGCTCCCCAGTTTTCTGGTTTGGGAGTACCTCCCTTTTCCTTAAATATAGTAAGTATATTATGCTTTAAGTATAAAATTAGCTTTCAAACTTTTGAAAGTGGGAATAATGTCATTAATGTTCAAACCTTCACCAACCATACAGCCTCTAACACACAGTCCATGTTAAATGAATAAACTGAAATGCCTAGCAAGGTATCAAGAATAGTATATGCGCTGCCAAAGTGAGCACTATTATATCAAGAATATAATAGCCATGCTATTTCATGTCCAGAAAACACTAAAAATTCAGTATTAACTACTAAGCAGCTGTTTTAGTCACTTAAAGTTGTAGGAGGTTTTCAAATAATTAAAACAGTGCGTGTGAAGAATCTTATGTTTCATTTTTATAATGACTTGTTATTTTTGAAATTCACAGCTTGGTTAGCAGAAGAAATGAAAGTTTCAGTTCCAGGACTTTTCATGTTCTACCACAACATTGCCTAACACAGAATTAATTTCAGGCAATTCTCCTTTTCAAAAGCTTTCTTGACCTAAAGGTTTTTTTTCCTCCATTGTCAATATATACTACTCTTGGAAAAACTTTAAACATTTTTTTTTGGAAACTTAAATGAGAAATTTTGTCCCACAAAGGCAATGCCCACTGACCAGCAATACTGACTCCAGGTCAGGCCCATGTATTCAAATCAACAAATCACTGGAATACTCTCAGCAAAAGAGAAACATCCCAATAACAATCCCTTTCTTTTCATTCAAAAGTAGCTTTTACCTTTCATGATATATGTATTGACTTTTTTGCTCTCCTTATAATTTTCCAACTTCTTCAAAGGAATCTGATGATCCCAAAGAATGGATTCTCACCTAACTTTCTGGAATATTCCATAGGCTCACTCAATTCACACTCCCCAGGCAGATTAACTATTAGAGCCTGGAAAAATGTAATCAAATTATTATTTGTTCCACTTATAAGCGTAAGAACCTATGGTCACAGAAAAATTTCTACTATTCAGCAATAAACAAAGATATCTGTTAAATTCATGATGGAATTCTATAGCCTTAAAAGATAGAAGGCAGTAGTTTCCTATTTTGACTGTGTATTGGTGTCTTCTGGAAAGATATGAAAAATACTGATGCCACTCCAGGTATTTCTGTCTAGTTGTCAATGCTGGGCAGTGGGCCTTTAAAAGTTCCTTGGTATTTCAAGTCTGCTACTGGAAAGTTCATCCCAGGATACACCCTGGCATATGGAGAGCTCTGAAAAATCCCAATCCACCCAATCTTGGGCCACTCCCAGTAAACCAGTATGTCTTTAATTTTAACCTCATTTAGAGAGCCTCTTGAAAGAGAATTTGCTCGCCACCCCCCAGAGTTTGTGATTCAATTTGGCCTGGTAGTGATACAGGGGAATGAAACTCCCAACCTACTATGTCCAGTATGAGTTTGTGTTCTCTAAAATTGAAGAATGAATTTTAGGAACAACAAAGGTTAAGAGTAGAAATATTTATTGAGAGAAAGAAAGCTTCTGTCTGAGAGAGAGACAGAAGGGGTCCTGAGTGAGGTGCCAAAGATTCTGTATTTTCTTGGGATTTTTATAGAGTAAAACGTTGAGGTAAGGCAGATCTAAAACTGGGGAAAACTGGGAATTAACAAGGCAGATGGGCATGAGGCGGGACAGAGCTATGGTCAACTAATAAGATTAATAACTTAGGTAAAATTGATTAAATTGGGAACAAATGGGGAAGCAAATCAGGTAGAAGGCAGGCATTCTTATAGAGCAGTGATTCTTCCCTAGGGATTGGAATGGTGACTCCTGATTTCTCAAGGTGATTCAGATTTAATCCCTAAGGATTATACTTAAGGGTGTGGCTACATTTGTTTTGCCTTCTGTCCAGAGATTTGGGCCACAACTAGAGGTATGTCTCCTCCAAGGTCATCAGACATCTGGTCCTCTATGCGGGCTTCTTTGAGGGCCTAGCCCTGTCTGACTGCCTATAATATTTCTCACTAGCTCAGCTGCCTAGTACAGTAGGACTTGAGAGTTTGCATTTCTAACAAATTCTTTCACACTATTGTGACTGATCTAGGGAACCATTTTCAGAGTGACTTTTGTAGGTATTGCAGTTTACTTGGTCCAGAAAACTTTATATTTCTAGACAGAAAACACACCTAGACCAAAATCTGTATCTAAGTTCTATCTGCTAGCCATTACCACCTAGTTCACCCTGGCATTGTAATGGAGATTCATCATGACTATGAGTAATTTCTTATGCTCCCTTTCCTACCCTTTCTAGATCAGTATAGTAGAGGTGACAGAGTGCAAAGCAAACTTACTATGGATTCCTGATTACATCACTTAGTAAGAGGAAATGTGAGTAAGCTATTAAACTTTAGGATTTTGTACAACCCTTCCCATATCTTAATGCCACTGATAGTCTAATTTTGTAAAACTATTTGAAAAGATTTTCTTCTTGTATTATATTTTGGTTTTTTTTGTTTTTTTTTTATAATTTTATTTAAAAAGGAAAAAACAAAACAAAATAAAACAGAATAAAGGGTAGCAACCATACAGTATTCCAAGTAAAAAAGGAAAAGTACAACAATAAAACCTAAGAAATTATTACTTGACTAATTACATACTAACTTCTTGGAAATAGTTGTTCAAATTACAGAGTTAAAGCATGTAAAGTAGACATTCAAACAGTGAGACTGTTAACAGTTCTGCTCCACGATCTGACAAAAACAACAATATGGTCATCCATCTTACCCACTCAAATATACATGCAATTATATCAATAGGGTAAAATTAAATACAACAAAACAGAGCAAAGCGGATCACAA